>WEIU01018352.1:1629-23913 GCA_013389925.1 Aegithalos caudatus
ATGCAAGATTAAATTACTAAGAACCTTCTCCATTCCAAATATGGAATTACAGCCCTTTAGAATAAAAACATATATTATCCTATTATCATAAGGGAAGTCTAGGCTTTTAGCTACTAGTTGATATTACCTGATAGCTATCACAAGGCTATTTTTACAAAATATATACAAAGTTAGCAAATGAAATTTTTGAATCTCCTTAAGACTGACTTTTAAATCTAAATTATCTTTTTTTAATGCAAGATCTGCTTTTAAAAATACTTTTTTCTTAATTAAGCCAAGAAAACCTGGACTCCTTTTCTGGGCTACTGCACCGCAATCCTTTAGTACTCTTGGTTGTATTACAAATGCCAATACATGTTTCGCAGTGCAAGTCTACTACTGGTTTGACTTGAAATACATCTAAATAATTTTAGAAAATCTTACCATATGCCTTTTGCTCTTTTGTATCACAATATCTTAATTTATTACATGGGATTTTTAATTACTGTCAAGTGATTTTTCCATGATTACAAATTATGAAATCATTCAGGGAAAGGAAAAATCTACCAGGTGACAACTATTGGGAGCACTTTCATATATACAAATCATATCTTTCCTGTGTTTTCAAGCTACATTCTAGATGATAAATTCAATATTTTTCACAGATAACAAAAAGTCTTCCAGCTCAGCAATTCTACATGAGTCTATGATGTCTATGACCTCTGAAAATACTTGTTTCTGGCACAGCAAAAGAAAGGACTTCTGGTCTAACCTTGGAGAAATATCATAGGACACAAGCACTGATTTTTGTAATACTTCTGATACATTAAGATAAAACCATGTTATTTCCAAAAATACAGATGACATTTTCATACATATTTTTGGTCTCTAGAAAAATAAACTGTAACTCAGAGGACCAGAATACTTTAGAAACTCCAAAAATTGCAACTGGTTTGAACATGTAGCTAGGAAGAAAGTAGAGCAAGAAAAACAGTTTAATCTGTCTACCAATTGCCATGAGACTTGTTTGTAGCAATGCATGTATCATCTAGGTACCAATTCATGAAGGGTGTGTATCCAAGAGAAACTGGATGACTGGCCAGCCCCTGCATTGAATAAATGGAAGAATGAGGCAGAAAATTATCTAATGCTTTAAGGTGAAAAAGAAAGGATGAAGAGAAAGGAGGGGGAGTAAAGGTCTAGCCTTCTGAACCAAACTCTCTCAAGGTTTCTGGCATAAGAATTTTGTCAAGGTGAGTTAGTTAGCTGCATTGTACAGCAGCACAATATTCCAGAATTCATCATGCTGTTTACTGTTCTGTCCTACAGACTCAAGAAGTCAAGCATCTTATTCCATCCTCATTTTAGGTAACGATAATCCATGACAAATTGATTTCTCTACCCAGTTCCCTTGTTTCATCATTCACTTCTGTGAATCTTCTCCATGTCCCTTATTTGCCATTCTCACAATTTCAAATGCCAGGCTGCTGTTCCTTGCTGCTGCTCTCACTTCAAGACATAAAACACTGTTATGCCATAAGTCATTTGTGACTTCTGTAGTCAGCCACAGGCAGAAAGTTGTCACAAGACCAAGCCTTTTTATTAGGAGGAAAATGGGGCTCTTTAAGACAATAGCTGAAAATAGAAAGAAGGAAACACTCATGAGGGTAGACCTCAGATCACTGAGCATGTAGTGAGGTTGAAAATTCAGAAGACAGAGAAATGTGGCCCTAGCAATGAAATGAAACAAAGCTTATGGTAGAGAACAAAACTGATTGGAGGAACAGATTTGAAAACAGTGAACATGAAAACTGCAATTAAGCAGGGAAAATAGGGTTATGACCACTCCTTGCAAAGAATTGGCTTACATGAAAAGAGAAAAACAATACCCTGATCTAATTCTCTTTCTAAGCCACTTCAACTTTCAGTAACAACTTGAACTTTGAATTGAAGAGGGAACATTGACACTTATGCCACCTGACCCGACAAGTAAACGCCACTCAGTAACACTACAAGAATTAAACCAACTATACAAAACAATACAGTGTGGTAGAGAAACAGATTTGAGTAGCTTCTACCTACAGCTATGAGTTTAAAATGTCTGAAAAGCCCAAGCTTTCCCTTACAGTTATTTTTCCAGCCATAATTCTGCTTTCTTTTCCAGTTATCTTCTGCACCAAAAATGTCCCTCCTTTAGATTATCCCTGAGGGAGAGGCTAAACAAATGTTGAGGGACAAAGAAAGGCCACTTAAATAGCTGAAATTCTCTTTGATAAATGTCCAAAGGCCCACTGCATACATTGAAGAAACCTCAGCTTCACAAAATACTACATATGTAAATACTTTTGAAGGCATACTTTTGTGCACCAAAATCTAGGGCATACAACTAAATACTCATCTTGTCTCCTTTCAAAAAACTGTCCCTGTATTATATTTTTTCCCCATTTCCTTAAATTGTTTTGGTGGTGACACTGTCGGTTTCTCATTAAGCCATTTGCTAGGATATCTGATGTTTCCATATTCCTTTCTCAGCTTGCAAATGTGAAATTAATTAGCTCTTCCCTATGTAGAGAGAAGATGCCATTCTCTCTAACCCCACCTTTCTTTCTTTTTTTTTTTCTTACATATATAACCACATATTTTTTGTAAAGAAACAAACAAAATAGAAAACCTTGACATGAATTAATACAATTCTTCCAATTTTTAGGGAATCTTTTGGGGTCTAATCTTGTTTCATTTTAGAAATTTTTCTCATTCATTTATGTGAATGAATTTTATCTTTTTACATAAAACAATATTAAAATCATATATGTGTCAAGTATTTACATGTGGTTGTTTCCACTGAGTTAAACAGCATTGTCTGGTTTTGACCTAACTTTTTTCCCTCATAAGAGACAGTACATTTAAGAGAAACAAGTGCAATAAACAGGACACATGCCAAGTATTTTGCATTATTCACACCAAAGCTTTGGTATTTAAAAGCAAGAGCTAAAAAGAGTATAAAAAAAGATGTCCTCCATGAAGACTAATCCAGAAATAGTGAGTAGTTTTCAGAAGTCATCCTTACTTCCACTGTATCCACCTGGAGCCACAGGCAGACTGTGGCTCTGGTGGCAACTTTCCCCCTTCATGAGTCCCAGCAGTACATATGTGACATAACCATGGTGAATGGCACAAAACCATGTTTTCATTGTTTTAAAATATGCTCCCTCAGTGAGGGAAGAACATCAACAGCAAAAATATGACTACTTTTGATCTGGTACCAGGAAAATTATCTTCAAAGTCTACCTCCTGGTAGCAAACTCACTTAAGGTCCAGTTCTTACTCAGCACAGAAGGTAAAACTTCTAGGTTCAGTGGGTCTAATTTTTAACACTTTGCAGGTAAATGCTCTATTTTTGTGGGAATGGAGAAAATGACTGTGTTGTTAATATTGTCAATAGAGGATGTAAATAGTGATTCTGTGGACTGCACACAAATGACTGACCATTTTCTAATTCTAAATAAAATGTCTGCTCCTGTAATATACAGAATTTGTCTCAATTTACAGAATTAAGATATTTTACTCTCTGCTGTCCACAACAATATTAATTTCTTTGCTACTTGTTGGGGGTTACTCTGGTTCCTTTTACTTAGAGAATTTTTCGCCATGAAGTTGCTAGGAGACTAAGTGCTGGGTGCTAATGGGTGCTTGACCAAAACAAAAAGAGGTGGCCAAAGCGAGTTTTGGGGATGGGGGAGTTTCTGGCTCTTGCTCTTGGTGTGCGGAGGCTGCTGCTTGCCGCAGGAGGAGTTCACTGTCACCATGGGGGCCAGTCCTGAGAAAGTCTGCCCTCATCTCCTCGTGGGCAGAGCTCTGAGATGCCTCTTCCAGCCCTGTCTCGCCGCTGAAGTTTTTCTTCGGCACTGCTCTCTTTGCTACGCTGTAGCCCCGCACTGCCCTGCCCTGCCCTGCCCCTCACTGCCCTGCCCCGCCCTGCCCCGCCCTGCCCTGCCCTGCTCTTCCAGGACATCTCCACTATTCCTGCTGCCACCAGCAGAGCGTCTGATCTCACCCACCAGCCTGGGACTTTTTCCACCATTCCAGCTTGCTGCTCTGGAGAGATCAAACTGCCTCAGGTCTTGTGAAACAAAGCCTCTCAAGGTTTTTTTCCTAGTTGTGTTTACTATTAATGCTGTAGTTGTTGTTCGTTTGCTTTGTTATATATATATTAGTAAAGAATTATTATTATTCCTATCCCCATACCTCTGCCTGAAAGCCCATTTAATTTTCTAAATTATAATAATTTGGAGGGAGGGAATTTGAATTCTCCATTTCCTAGGGAGGGTCTCGCCCTTTAAACCTGTCTTTCAAACCTAGACGTTACTTTTTGAAAAATCATAGCCAATGTTAAAATAGTAAAAAATATTAACTGATCCAGTTTCCGTATCCTTGTGTACATTGATAATTTTGTCCTGAGACTGAAGACATCCATCCAGATCCTTCCAGAACCACAACTCTTCAGTTTCCTGAGGTAAATTAACTTAATTTAGCCCACTGTGAGGTCAGTGCTTTTAAGAAACAATCTTAAAACAAGGTACAGATTTTGTGGTTGGGTTTTAAAAAATATAGAGCAACACTTGTAACCACAAAAACCTTCCACGTGACTGTTATTCTGTCCTCTGACAATCTAGGTAAGGACATAGCAGTCTCCTTCTCTCCATGTCACCAGCAGCAGCCTCGAAGAGTTGCAGAAATGTAAGTTGGTTCCAGAACAACAGGAGATAAATAAAAATAACTTTGTGTGTCCTTTTTGAATGCTGTGAAATATGAACATGCTACTACAAGTTCTCTTTAGTATGCTAGTTTTTAAAACTCCTTACAGTCCAGTAATGAGGCAAGAATCTTAATCTCATTTTGAAAATCCCAAAACACTTGTGGTTTGTTTCCTGTAAGTCTACCAGAACTTATGTTGTTGAGTTGGTGTTCTTGTTTCGTAGTGTTTTTTTCAATCCTGTAAGATTACTCTGCACAGTCTCTCTTCCCCTCCCAAGACCATATTAGTATTTATTTGTATCAGCAAACAGTATCAGTTCTCTGCACTACAGAGTGAGCAAGCTAATACTTTAGTAAATTGTTGCTGCCTCCTGTTACATCTGTTCTGCTCTGTTCACTAATTGCCTGTCACAACCACTGAGCCATGGTGCCAGCCATGCTGCCACTTCCTCTTTGGTCAGCTTGTCAGCTCCTATTAATCTGAGCCCTGTTGCTTTCTTCCGCAGCCAATGTTTTTGCACTCTGGATATAATGAAAATCTATTACTTCAGTGTTATACGAAAGTGATAAAATTATAATTCAAAAGAGAAAAAGTTAATGACTTTTTGTGTGAAAGTTGACAGTTTCCTACTGTAGCAGCAAATTATTTTCTTTGATCTTATTTCAATTTCAGGACTAAAGGTTTACATATCTTTCAATCTGATGCAATATTATTAATAATAAGATACATCATTAATCCTTATTTTTTCATTATATGGAAAGAAACTTCTAGAATCAAACTTCGTGAATGTGAAAAAACTAAATCTGACAATAAGTAGTGATATCTAGAATAGAACAATTTTAAAAGAACGTCATCTGGTTTTTATGCTGAATTTTTTAGCTCCTTTTTCCTCGGGAGGGAATACAGTTGGTTTGAAACTGATATATATTTGCTAAACCAGATAGTTTTTACAAAACTTTTATATTCTTGACATTTTAATTCAGTAGCCTGGAGTACAGAAGTGAAAGATCACACCTTAACAGATAGAGAATGAGAGCCACAGAATCAGAGAATCGCTTATGATGGGAAAGATCTTTAAGAACATTGAATCAAAGCATCCAAATTAACTCCTAAACCATGTCTTGTGATTCATCTAAAATGTTTTTAAATACTTCCAGATATGTTACCTCAGCTCCTTTCCTGGACAAATTATTCCAATGTTGGCAACTCTTTCCTGAAGAGAGATCACTGCCGTGGTACTGCTGACCATACTAGTTTTGACACAGGCCAGGATGCCATTGGCCTTCTTGGCCACCTGAGCACACACTGGCTCACGTTCAGTTGCTGCTGATCAGGACTCCCAGTTCCTTCTCCTCCAGTTTTCCAGCCACTCTTCCCTCAGCCTGAAGCACTGCATGGAGCTGTTGTGATCCAAGTGCAGGAGCTGGCATTTTGCCTTGATGAACAGTTCTGATTCCCAACAGGGTTCCACAAGGTAAGGCATGCACAAGGACTGTTACTTCTGAGCAGCTCAAATGAAGCAGAGCAATGGTGTACTCCCCTGAAACTGTTTGTCACGCATTAAGCTTTTAACAAAGTGTAGATATAATATGTCTCTTAAGGAAATGAGAGCTCAAGGTGACACCTGAATTACAGGACTGAGAAACAGAGCCATGTTCTCACAAGAAATTAAAAGTGGCTATGGCAGATCTTGCTTTTTTAGGATAAAATACTCTTTTAGTTTTTAAATTTTGCACAGGAGGATAATAATAGAAATATCATTTCAGAATAATCAAAATCATTTTGCTGCACAAATTTCTGAGTGTGACTTCATTTGGGAATCAATGTCCTAAAGCTTCAGGGCTAAGCATATGCTCTCAAATTATACAGATCTGAAGGACATTTACCCCAGGTGGGATATTTTGGCTGTCTATGCTATCAGCTCCTCGGAACAAGCCGTCCTTGCTGTGGTCTTGATGAATTAGCATGCTTTCAAACAGTTCCTGGGTGCAGTTCAGGGGTTAGAATGGGTAAGAGACCTCTAACAAACCTGCTGACAGAGCAGAAGCTGCATGTTATATTTACAGGCAGGTTTATGCCTGGTTTGCCCTCCATGCTGGAGAACAGCATGGAGCACCTTTATTTTATTAGCAGGCATTTATTCTCAGAGGCCTAATAGAAGAATGACAAGGCAAAGCCATCTCTCTGTTAACCCCATTTCCATGAGCTATTTCCATGAGCTGTGCCCATGAGCAGAAGACCTGGCACTGGAGTTTTGGGATTCTTGGCTCTGTAGCAAACTCCCCAGAGCCCATGATAAGACCCACAGTAATCTGCCTCACAGCTACATATTCAGGGTACTTTCCAGCCTGGCGCTGAAATGTAAGACCTGGGGAGTTACTCTGGATCAATGAGTTTAGTCTTTTAGTAACAAAATTACTTTATAATCCCTATTTATTTCCTCAAGAATAAAAATCCAAATATGTGAAAATTCTGCAGTTAGGAACCAAATACAGATAAGGCAGACGGGGAAAGAGTTGCATGCCATTATATGCCATTACTGACAAGGTTGGCATGGATTTTGATATTCTGCAGCATCAAAAAGAAAAANTTAATCCAAATCCCACAGCATTTATACAAATCAAATACAAATAAATACATCAGAAATATTTACATCTGCATAATTTCATAATTACCTAACTTCTGTTTGAACTTGTGATGCAAAAGGCATACACATATAAAGAAAAAAGCAAGCTGAAAGAAAACCAAGCATTTTTTCAGAGACCTAGGAAGACCTAAGGCTCATTACATAAGTAATGCACTCTCAATAAAAGCAACCCATATGAATGAAATCATGATGATATAGTAAAGAAAGCAAGCTGGATGGCATGACACATCACTTCTGGAGGACCTGGGAGATCAACACCTAAATCTGTGTAAAATTATTCACACCTCTTCAGAAAATATGACCTGAAGAATGAGTTGATATGCATCACATTTTCTTTCAAGTAACTGGGATGTAATGTAAAATCTCTAGACAAGATCATTGATTTGGTTTTTCTTCTTTAAGAAATGAGATATTAGGATGAAATTTTTCTGAAATATAACATCAATGAAGTAATCACTGGGATAAACTCATGGCTGTGCACTTACTTATTCAAATTGACATGTATATTCTTTTAGATCTTTCTTTCATTCTGCTTTGAAAGTTGAAAAATAATTGCCTTATACTTGATTATTTCAGTTTCTATGCTCTTGTGCATTTTGAAAAGTAGAATCCCCAAATATTGTCTTTTCTATTTTGCTGGTTAAGCACTTAGATTGCCACAGGGCTGCAGTGAAATTGTTCAGGACATGATGAGACTCTGGATTTCCCTGGGCTTTATCAGCCAGTCAGAATTCAGGCAAGACAGCCAATATATTAGAATGAAATGTCAATTACAACGCTCTTCAGTGTTACAAGTTTCTGAGGATGACTGGGAAATAAATGCATGATGGTTGGAGAATTTACTTTCTTTGTAGTTTAGCTGTAATACTGGCAGCCAGTAAAGGGAGAAATCTTATTTTCTGTTCAATTTATTTAAGGGTCTGCACATTTATGCAAAGCTGAGACAAGACATGCTTCCTTAACCAGGCCAAGGTACCCAGCCAATTCCTACAGTAACAGTCCCTGCTTGTATTTTCAGTACAAGGTCTTTCTGTGTAAGAATTACTTATTTTAGTAAAAAGAGTGCAATGTCTCTAACATTAATTTCTCTTCCACACATTTCTTCCACAATATTTGTTCTCCCATTGAATTAACATTATCTTGGCTAGAAATTATCTTGGCTTAGAATTTCTCTCTATTTTAATGAGATCTCCACAAAGACAAGGTCTTAATCTGGAATGACCTTACTACAACATCTCATAATTGTTGATGGCAGCAAATGAAATGCAAGTGGACACAGAACAAATTAGTTCATTAACAGTATAGTCTATAACTGAGGAACTGTAACCCACATTTCCAATTCATGGACCAGTTCATCTTATCATTTATCTCCCACAATGAGATTACACTGCTCATGTAAGCTAACAGTATACTTACTTATCACATTATGAGAAGATGCTGTTTAGCAACATATTGTAGGTATTATTAATCATGTAAAAAATTGTCTTCACTTCCAAATACAGAAATATCATCATATTATAAAAGTACAGTGTATCTGAGAAGGCATTAGAAGGCCAACTGTATTAGAAGGCCAATCAACAACTGTATTTTCACTGCATAATCCTTGCTTTTATCAAGTATCCTATTCAGAAACCGACATTCTCACATTGGCAGTAGTGTATCACAGGTCTCATTGAAAAATAAAAGTGCCAATGATAATAAAGTTATTAGGTATAAACTTATCCAGACACTGGAAATGAAGTAATATTTGGGTTCAGAGTCTGCTACTTAAATAATTGTTGTTGAAGTGTGAAAATTCCAGTATTAAAATTCTTTCTGGGCTATTCAGCTCTTTTGACAATTAAATGCATTTATGTGTGTGTGGCACTGTGCAGCTTCATCAAGTTAACTTTCTTTTAAAAGTAATTAAATAATAGCTTACCAAACCACAAAGGCAAACACATAGAAAATGGGAAATGGCAGAATCAAGTTCTTTTGGCAACTTCAGTTCAGCATCTTTGCACTTACATAAGTTCTTAAAACTACGTGGACAATGGTGACAAATCCAGAAAGGCTGGTTAGCTTTCATCTCAATGACAAATAATATTTGCTTTTATTACTGCTTTGATTTTCATTCATCCTGGCTGTGCAATGAACAAATGAGATATAAAAATATGAGAACAATTAACAGATTATCAGCATGACACACATACAAAGACTGAAGCAAAAGGATATATTTAATCTCAGTTTTATGGGTAAAATATCTTTTAAAATAAAAGGTAAATTAAATGGATGTTTTAAAAAGAAAATCTACCTCTAAATAAACAAAGAATTCCATTTTTTCAAGATGACTTTGGAGATGAATAGATGTTATTTCAGGTCTGAATAACCTAAACCAAGTGGTTCAGTCTGAACCAAGAGGTTCTGATGCAAAGCATATCTGATGAAAATAGATTATTCTTTGTGTGGAAGAACTACCAGAGAATGGGAAGGGGAGGAAAGGACAGACCAGGTATCTATAAAGATACTACTCTGCTCAACCATCCCCCTCTGAATGTGATGAATCCAGAATTATTAACAAATCACTGGGAAGATCTGAAACCCCTATCTCCCTACCAAGCCCTGCTGCACCAGGCCAAAGTCATAGTTCCAGCTGTTGTACTTCATCTATAGATCAAGGTCTGTGAGACTTGTGAACTTTCTCTGCACCTGAGCACACAGAAAATTCAACAGCAGCCTTCTTGATGGCATGCTTCATTGTGTGTGAACCTGTGGCTTTTCAGAGTCTAATAATTTTTCCAAGTTAACTGTATTTTCATAAGCATGGAAGAAAAGCACCCTGACAAAGTAGTTTTCCTGCTCCTAAGCCCAAAGGCACTAGAATACTTCAAAGAAACAAATTGGAATACTATTAAAAAAAAAAAAAGTTTTTCTTCTCCTAAAGTCATTTTAAATGACAGACATTTTTACTGAAACATTAAAATAAAATAACTACTTAAAATATGGAAAAACTTATTCCAAAATTATTAGTGTTTGGAGAAGTTATAATAAGCTTATAGTAAAAAATATTGTACACTAAACTTTAGTCATAACAATACATGTTATTTATGCTCTCCAAGCTCCAGATAGCAAGCATCTTATGATCTGAATAACCCCTATGGTGCCATTCTTTTTTTGAGATATTAGGATTTGGCATGTATAATAATTCAGTGTGCTCTCAGATTGATGGTTTAAACCAACCACCACTACTCACTGTCCTTTTGCATGCAGCACACCCTCTGAGGCCAAGCCAGGTATGCTTGAGGGACAGTTTGCTCTACTCTGCAGGACTGTAGCTTGTTGTGATAAGGTAATTAAAGGCTTGTGTTGTCCCACACTCCCTAGGATTATCTCCCATGCACCTTTCTATGCTCAAACACACCTATGTGCCATTATTACATTTGGAGACATTGAGGCATGTGCTCCTACCTACTCTACATAAAAACCTTATAGTCTTCTGACTGTGATATCTCCATCTATATGTATTTCAAAACAAAATTATTCAGTCATTAAGGGCCTCTTGGGCCATCAGACCACAGAGGAGACCTGGACTAGCTGATAGGTAACATTAATATGTCCAGCGCTTTGAAGAGAACATTGTACTGGGAGGTGGGTTATCCTGCACCATTGACCTTGGAACCAAGAAAATCAACCTCTGAGCAGGGACTTTAGGAGCACTGGCACAGCCAGAATCAAACCTTCATTGATTTAGAGAACACATGAACGGCAATACTCATTTTCATTTGATCAAGCCTATGTGCATTGACTCAGAAAGCAAACATTTTAAAATGCCTCTCATTCTTTGAAACAATTCTGTTAGTGAGATCAAAGGCAGCATGAGTAATAAAGTTTAGCAGGAAAAATGTAGATGAGTAATTACACAAAAATCTATACCCCACCATGCAATCTCATTTGAAAACACTATGGACAATTTCTTGCAATGGACATCCCTCTCCATCTCTCTACTGGGGATAATAAACCTTGGAGATTAAATGAAGGAAGGAGGGAAATGAGTCATTTAGTTCTATTAACTATTCTAACCTGACATGTGTGGAATTATATGATAATTACTCTTGAAAGGTAGAATATACCATACGGATAGGACAGAAATGGTCAGCAATATCAAACTACAGTTCATTTCAAACTGGATTGTAATCTCTTAGCACTGCCAATTTTAACAATCTTGCCAAGTCACTGAGGAAGCTGAATCAACAAAAATGAGTTTTTGATTGATTAGGATTAAGTCACCGTATTCCATTTTTCAAACACAGAGATATTGAGGTTATTTAAAGGTTATTAAATATATTCTTCTGTGTATATTTAAGCATCACCTTAATCTCATTAACACTATTCAAGAACAGATGTTTCTCAAATAGCTCAAGAAGATTTTGAAGTACAAACTGTTTATTTAATGATCAGTTAACACTGTGAAGGTCAAAACCCAAAAAGGCTGACTCCAAAATGCCACTGTTTGCAGTTGATGGTGTGTCTCATTTCTACCAGTGTTAGTGAACCAATATACTATAAGCTTTAGATTTGTAGTACAAATTCAAGGAACCAAAATTTTAAATCTTTAGAAGCATCCTGCAAAATGCCCCAGGCAACTTGAACAGAAGAGGGTTTACATGCTGCAGGATGTCAGAATTTAGCCCTGTATAAATGGGCATCAGTTTGGTAAGGGTAATTTTAGATAATAACCCTATCTATCTGCAAGTTATAAAGTTCCTATTAAATATTACAGTGATCCTCAGGTACAATAAGAAATTAATAAAAATAAAAGTCAAAAGTGAGTATGCAGAGGAGAAAATGTCTCATAAATGAAAAATTACCTAGAACTTATAGACCTTGAGTCATTTCTCTAGCAGCTGCAAAAATGTCAACAGCAGTAAAACATAAAAAGCCAGCAGTGATTTCATTAATAGTACTCTGTTACACTGCAGAGGGAATTGTGCTAACACACACTCGAAGGGCAGACATTGCCTTTAAAATTCAAATACGTGAACTGGAACTTTTCCTTGGCTTCAACTCACCTGCTGCTACCTACACAAATGAAGCTGGCCAACAGGAGATCATTAATCCGTGGTCCCTATGAATCTCTCATTTTCTCAGTGAGTGGAGCACAGCATGCTGGAGCACATTCTACTCACAGCAAGAGCATCACAGAGTCCAGAGACTCTGGAGGAATGATTGCTGATTATGCTAATTCTGCACTCAGGGTATCAGTTGAAAAATACCCCCCACACCACTGCAGGTTGAGAGCTACCATATGTGTCCTTGAGCTTTTTGCTTTCCAAATATTAGTGACTCCATTTTATAATTTAGCCTGTCTTTAAAGCAGCCTCTGAAAATGGAAAGCAAATATATTGTCTGTGAAAGAAGAAAAAGTGTCACTGTGGTTAAGATACTAAATGAGGTCTCCACAAATTTGGGTTAAATATTTAGATTTTCTTACAAAAGCCTGGACTGACCCTAGGTAAACCAAGAGAACATATGCAAGAAAATAACTCAAGTGAGGCATGAAGACACTGTCTTGTCTATTTAATACCAAGCTATCTGAACAAATAGGTTGTCTCCCATTACCCTCAGGTACAGCACTCATATGCCAGGGCATCACTGAGGACTTCTTGGTGCTACTTTAATACAGCTTTATATTATAGCAAAGGTCAAGTAATATTTTAGGATGTAATAAATTTAATGTTGTAATTATTCAGACTGCCTGAAAGCAGTAGAAAGCTCACTGTTGTCAGTTCACAGAGTGAGAAAGAAGTAGATGAGTAGAGACATGGGGCTGACTGCAGTGCTCTGGCCACACCTTTCCCCTGCCTTTCCCCTGCTCTCTCATGTGACACTACAAATCCAATATGCTGATAGAGGCTAGAGTAATCAAAATAGTTGAATGCCTGAAGAACCAGAATCCTAGCACAGCTTGGAAGGATTTCTAATAGCTAAGATCTCATTAAAAGATAGTGTTTGCATGTAAGGCCAGACAATAGTGAGATAGGCCTCGTAGGTTGTGATTGACAGTGCACCTGCACTCTTCACCCACTAGAGACCTACAGGTTTATGGATCAGCAGCCAAGGACATGACACTGCTTAATTTGAACTGCAGAAATGCAGCACAATACTACACCTTCCTTCTCCTGTTTTTCTTACAGCACAGGTGACCTTATTCCATCAGGATATTGACAATGAATGCATCAGCATCACATATTGTTACTGAAGTTAATTTTTGGCAAAAAATCTCTGTGTCTTTCTAGGCAGAAACAACTGTTGAATTTCAGATTAGATCTGTAGTAAATATTGAGGAATTCAAGAGTCTTGTGGTGGCAGTTTGAAAGGCAAAATGTACATTTTAAAGGTATTAGAATACTTGAGATGTAATAATCGCTTTGCTATTTTATTTCCCAGTCTCTTTGGTAAAACAGAATCAAAATTTTGTAATCTATTTCAAATAAACAATTAATCTCAGGTTTCTAGCATTCTCTAAATCTTAATTTTTACCAAAGAAAGAAAGCAATGAGAAAGACTTCATAAGGTAAAGATCTTAATGCTTTTTCATTTAAGATACGTCTGAAAGCACAGAAAGGGGATAAATGATTCTCTGATAAAATTCTTCAACAATCTTCACAGATCCCAGGAGCAGTTCCCTTTCTCACTGATAGAAAAGCTATGTAAACATCCATCTCTTCTTCTGGTTTCTCAGGCAAGTCCTGTTTCTCATTTGGCAAAGCTTCAAAACCTGTGGTTCTTTTAAAAAAAATCCCTGCTTTTAATAAGAAAAGTGATTCATTCCTGAAAGAGAGTTCTTGTAGCTTTTCTGAGCTACCCTCAATGTGGCAGCCAGGTCCCTACAGGCCTGCCCCCAGCTGTGGTGGATAGCCCTAGTGTGGCCCTCTACATTCACCTTCCTTTATATCCGTTATAAAAAAAAGAGAAATCTGTTCAACCATTATCATCAAGGGCTTTGTAAATCTAGTTTTAGCCTTCATTTGCTTTTAAATTTCACCTGAATTCCATGTGTTCCATATCTCTCAGACAGCTCTACAATTACTTAAACAACTAATTACTGTATGCACTCCCCAAAGGATATATGGAAAGGCCATCAGGCTCTTCTTAACCCATCTCTACTTTCCAGCTGGGAAGCATAAAAAACCTAATCTATTTCTTATTCCATGACATGATTCTATTCTAATTCTATTTCTATTTCTATAGGCTTCTGTTAAACTGAGCCCTACTCATTGAACATTATTGAGAAATTTTCCTGATTTTTACCCAATCTTCTTCTATAAAATTTTATGATGGATTGACCCTGGTACATGGCAGGTATCCACTAAACTGTTCCATAATTTCCCCTCCTCAGCTGGACAGGGAAGAGAAAATATAATGAAAGGTTTGTGGATTGAAAAAAAAAAAAAAAAAGACAGGAAGAGAGATCATTTACCAGTTATCACCACAGAATCACACAATCACCAAATGGGTCAAGTTGGAAGCCACCACAGTGGGTCATTGGTCCAACCTCCCTGCTTAAGCAGGGTCATCCTAGAGTACATGGCACAGCATTGTATCCTGATGGTTCTTGAACATCTCCAGCGAGGGAGACTCCACAATCTCTATGGACAATCTGATCAAGTGCATGGTCACCTGCACAGTAAAGGAGTTCTTCCTCATATTCAAGTGGAACTTCCTGAGCATAAGTTTCTCCCCATTGCCTCTTGTCCTACTGCTCAGCACCTGGCTCCATCCTCCTGACATCCTGCTGTCACATACTTAAAGATATTGATGAGGTCCCCTCTCAGATGTTTCTTCTCAAGGCTGAACAGGCCCAGCTTCCTCAGCCTTTACCCATAAGAGAGATGCTCCGGTCCCCATATCATCTTTGTTGCCCTCTGCTGGACCCACTCAAGAGCTCCATGTCTCTCTTGTACTGAGAAGCCCAGAGGTGGAAACAGCACTCCAGATGTGGCCTCACCAGGGCCGAGTAAAGGGGCAGGATCGACATATGATATATGACCACCCTCGACATATATGATTTCCGATATGAGTTTTCCTCTATTTTTTTTTTAAGCCCATGTTTCATAAATCTGCTTGTAGGTTATGGTAGGTAGGGAGGTTATGGTAGACAGAAACCTTGTTAAAGACAAGACAAACAGGATTCTCTACTGAGCCAATCACACCATGGGAGGCTATGGGTTTGGATAGATGTGGTGTTTGTCACCAGTTCCTTTCCCCATTCAGCACCTGCCTGCATATACCCAAGACTTTCTGTTTTTAGCCCCTGATGTACATGTTGAAGACCTTCTTCCTGTCCTTCATATTATTCATCAGATTCGGCCCCAAACAGACTTTACTGTGAGCATAAAATGTCTTCTCAATAAAATTGAGAATGTGTCAATTTTAATGAAACTCCCCTTTTAGCAATAAATGCTCGTCTGGAAATAAATGACTGCAAATATATTGGTAATTATACACTGCTTGTGTACTCTGACCCTGAGACCATTCAGTATGGTTTGGCTTCATCAATACCATCAAGTTCTCTCAGTCTTCAAAAGAGATGGTCATATGTCTGTTCCAAGTGAGCCAAGAGGATAAATCCAAAAATATTAGCAATATTTATTTTTGACAGCAAGACAAAACAAAAGCATGGCAGAGATTATTCTAACAATGCAACATGTTGAAAGGTTTCCAGTGCCTGGACATGTTTCCTGGTTCCATTTAATCTATGGCTTAAGCATAGCTTCTGTGACTCAAGATGACACAATATGTACCTGAATGTTTTAGAATACAGCACTGAAGTGACTTTCATGGGATTATACCAATTTACAACATATGCAGATACAAGACTACTAAAAATTTTTTTTTAAATAAGGTAGGGTATGTATATATACTTCTGACTACAGTTCCCAATTGGGACACAGTCTTTATTATGCAAGATTTAATTCAAGGTCCCTTTGAATCTACCCCAGCATGTTTATCAAATTTTTTCTCCTGTCCTAAGGCTGAGGCAAGGTTTCTTACCCCAGAATACATATTGTAATACTAATCACACAGTCTATTTTCTGCTGGTTTTAGCTTTCCAGATCCTGTCCTGGTCTGAGGTTTGCACAAAGATGTTTAAGATGACCAGGGAAGAGGATGAATAAGACACCTTCTTGCCCTTTTTACAATCAGGTTAAGTGTTGAAATAAGACAGGTGCTTGCCTTCAACTTTATGCTTGGACCTACTTATACTGGTAATGAACTCTTGCTGAAACATCATAAAGCACTGGCTCAATATTTTAACAGGTTCATATGAACACCATGGCATTCAACATTATTTTTGTACAAGTACAAAAATAAAAATTCCATGTCCTCTTAGGCTAAGAATCCTTCAAATGAAAAGTGGAATTCTCAAGCTGTTACTGCATATCCTACATGACCACACTGAAAATTGAATGTTGCAGAGTGAGTGCCAGCACCGAAATGGGCCTGGTGTGCCTTCAGGTACAGACATTACATCTGCCCATGGGTCACCCGCAGATCTGCTTTAATTTGAGCTGCATCTCTGCTGCTTATCCTCAGCTTTGTGAACAAAAACATGAATGAGACTAATTCTCCCTGCATCCCTTGTGAAGGGCTCACAGCACAGCCAGCATGCATCCAGCCTGCATCAGCCAATAACAGCGTGTGGTTTAGAAGTATGAAATACAGACGTGGCTCTGTTCCCATGGAAAGCAGTCTGGCACACTGCTGATGAACGTTTGCCTCCTGCACTTATGTGTATACTGATAGGTAATTACATTTTCTTAAAGAAACCTGCTTATTTATGTAAACAACAAATTATTCCCTGTGATTTTATTTTCAAATTAACTTCAGAGTATTTTACATGTATTATTCTACATAATTAACTACTTAATATTGTAAATTTTTACAATATAGTGCTCCTGAAGCTGTAAGTCTCTATTGAAAATATGATGAGCTGTGTTAGCTGAGCATTAAGGTTACTTAGAATTAGTAAAAATAAGCATTACAAAGTTTGATTCTATACTTTCTCCCGCTCATAACCTACAGAACTTTTGTTGGTTACATCACATGCTTATTATTTCCAATGTCTTTCAAGATAGACTATAAAAGGTCATTCCATATAAAATTATGACTGAGGACAGAAGAGAGAGGAGTTATATTTTTTCTGCTGATGAGCAGACCAGGCTTAGGAAAAAAAAATCAAGAATTATCTCTTTGCCACTACTTCATGTACGCAAGATGATTCAAACTATCCTGTAGTCAAATGCTGCATTATAAGATAAATGTTTCCTAGGTGAAATTCTGTGGCTCAGCAGTGACAGCACTCCTTACTCACTTGCAGCTGTGTAATACAACCCTACTCTCTTCATTAAAGTTGTAGAAAGAAAACTGGAAGATCATTTGTCCTTCAGTTATTTCATAGATATACATAGAACATACATTTATGTGGATCTAAGTACTGCAGGATTTTTATTTATGAGGGCATGTGCAGAGGAGAGAAAGTGCTTGCTTTTCAAACTCATTGAGGGCTAACAAAGTAAATCCTGCTCTCAGGAAAACCCAAGAACTGTTAGTTCATAATGTCCTGAGAAAAGAAGATAACACCCTCTCTCAATGGAATAACAGTTTGAGGAAGTGATCTGTTTTAAAGCATTCAGTAGCCATAAAGCTACTTTAAATTTAACCACTTGTTTGTGTAAAGATCTGAAAAATATTATCGTTCCTTCAAAATCTCCTGAGAATGAATATTCTCTCTTTTCTCTCCTAATGGAACAAATGGGCTACAGCTGAGCCATAGAAGTTCTTCCTGACTCCTTCTTGTGGGTGTGAGCCTCAGTCATATCTCAGAGAGAAACCCATTTAGCCACCCTGACCAGATACTATTTCCACAAAAACAAAGGGGATACCAAGTGAACACTGACAAATTCCAACAGTGCAGGAGTCCAGATGCAGGCAAAGCTGATGTCCTAGAATGTGCTTCTTTAGGGAAGTTCAGCATGGTAAGAAAACTTCTTTGTTTTCCACTTGAAAATTACTTTTACTCCTGTCTGCATCACAATGAATACAGCAAATTATAAATATCTTGCCTGGTTATATCAATTAACTGTATGAAAATGTACTGTGCTTGGGTAGCTGGAGCTGTGGTGTGAAGACAAAATGACCAGGGACTCAGTCCTGCCTTCTTTGTAATAAATGTGCTGTTTTGTTGTTTGGTTTTTTTTAATATGTCCTTCTTAAATGATCAGAAATCACACAATGGCCCTAAAAACTAAAATCTGAGAAAAACTTATTTAGAGCAAAGTAGCAGTGTTTTGTTTTGGAGGTAGAATTCAAGATTATTATAGTTATTTCAAGGTTCGAAATTGCCTACAAAACCATGGTCTTCTCAGCTTTTTTGTACTTGAATTTTACAAGGCAACTCCAATTTGAGAAAGCTATTCCATCAGCAGTGGCATCCTCTGACTATAACAGAAGATATGAGACATGCTAGGAGCAATATGTCTGTCCCTCAAATGTTGTCTGTGGGAGTCCCTGCCAGACATAACAGGCATAGCAGTTACATGCAAAACCTATGCAATGTTTGGTACTTATAACCTTTGCAGGCTTAATTGTAAGCTGAGGCCATCTGGAAAGGAAAGCTACACAAAAGTCTTTAGAAAATAAATTTGTAGACCCTTATAAATATCATCTTGAAGGGACTTCTGCACTCAGAGTAATGAAATTATATAAAATATTTAGCAAAATGAAGGTGTTTTCATTACTGTTCCACTACACTATTCAGAATCCATTTTTCCTTTTTTTTTTTTTTTTTTTTTTTTTTTTTTTCTTTTTTTTCTTTTTGGGAGGGGGCATGTATAATAGATTCCAAACATCCTGTCTTCAAGTAATCTTCTGAAGTTTGTTTCTCCTTAAAAACATTTCACAGACTTTTAAGAAGCAAGACATAATAAGTATTCATCCTATCCTAATTAGTTGCACTCATATTTTAGGTGGTTGTACAAGAACTCCAGCCACAGAAAGGTTCTGCCACAATAATGGGAAAAAAGCTCTGTTGTGTGGCCAGCTCCCCCTCACAGTCTGAAAACATATGCACCATCACATGTTATACTAAAGGGGAATGAAGGCTTTAAGGACACTGATGTGCCTTCCTGTCCCAGACCATCTGCTGACACTCCTTTGCAAGATGAAAGGATTTAGTTTGGGTTATGTCTATTTACTGTGACAGGATCACAGGCGTGCTTGTGGCAAAGCAGGAGAAGATCCCATTAACACGTACACACAAGCCTGAGTGGCTTCAACTTTTCAAGTGAAGAGTCAATATTCACAGAAAATATTCTTCCATTGGTACTGCTGTGTTTTCATTCAATCTGAAATTTGTGGAAGGCAAAGACATATATCTGTACCAACTGATGGAAACAGTGCACACAGTACATATTTTTGTATTTCACATCACTGTTTTTGTCAACCAAAGAATAAAAAATATATTTCAATTTCATTCTATCTGGCATCTTAAAAATCTTGCCATGGATAAAACTATTTGTCACTGGGAATCTTAATTTACTAGTGACAACTCTGCAAGATATTTCTGTCAATGGGCTAATTGAAATGACATCAGGGCACTCACAGGCAGAAAGGCTTCATTTGTATTTAGAATTACTGTACTGTTTTTCTTTAAACGGTAAAAAAAGAGGAATTCCTTAATGGACCTCCTAATTCACACAAGTTCTTTTAGGCAACAGTTGTGAACATTTGGACAGCATGATTTACTGGAGGTATCCTATCAGAGCAAGACATTGGATAGGGTCAGTTGCAGCATCTGAGTGCTTCTAATGTAGTCTTGGTAACTTCAGCCTCTCTACTCCAAATAATGCAGCAGCTTCCAACTTCTCTCTGAGAACTCATTAACCATAGGCCTTGGGAATCACCTTGATGAAACTTCATGTTCCCACTTTACAAAAAAAATCACATGGCTGGAAACTTTGGTAAAATAACTAATGATACATTTAGCCTGGCAGATTCAGAAAACCAATATTTAAGAGCTATAGATTTATTCTCTAGTGTGTTTTTCAATCATCGCATGACGTCAGATCACGTTCTCGAAATGTTTATAAACATTATAGTAGTTCATGGGCCCCATACTCGCTGTGTTTTTCATACAGATCGATCTTTAAACCTGGGCAAATATTCAGCTTGGGTAAATCAGTATAATTAAGAGGAACCAAAGAGACTTGATTTTTATTTGAGTTAACCATCTGAGAATCCAGCTCTTAATTAGCCCCTGAAACTCTTAAGAAAGGCAATACAGTTTGCTATACTGTCCACAAGATGGTTTATCTGTTCCCAGATGAATGTCTTCTTCTCTGTGTTGTTACCAGAATACCCTACCATCCTAAAAAAAAAAAAAAAATCTTCCTAAACTGACTTTCCAGCATAAGGTCTACTTCTTCATCTCATTGTAATTCACATGCAACTACTCAAGACCCTCTAGCAAACTGTACTGTTTGTATATGTGTTCCAACATTCTATCAGCCTGAACTATATATCCAGTTCCTCCCCCAGTGTATAATAGCATTGGAAAGATTAAATATTGATTTTCCCATATTACTTTAAATTATTTAGGGAAAAATGCATTCTTTTGAAATTATGGGTTTCAATAAAGTGCAGTAGGTTTTATTCAGATTTATTATGTAGCATGTTTTACAGTAGGAAAATCTTGTGGACACTGAACAATGGGCTTTCAGTACAGCCTTTGCATTACACTGTTGACCATGTAGTAGGAACAGTCAGATATAATCTGCTGATGAAATGGCATGAGCTTCAACCATGGAATTAGGAGGTTGGATTTTTTTCCATTGGATTCTAGTGCAAGTTAAAAAATACTTCAATTAAAGACTTGGAACCTGAATGCCTTTAATTATTAATTCAGTTTCTATGACATCATTTATTCAGTGTAATCTCACAATAGTCCTCCTTTCCTCGTGTTTATGTTTCAGTTTTATTCAAGGAGTAAATCTTGAAATAAAAGGCCACTTTATTCTGAAGACCACATCCTCAATTTGATAGTCAGATTTTGGCTGATGCTGATTACTAGGTGTCCAGAAACTTGCAAATTTTAAATTTATAAATTTATATTGCAGTCAGTCCTGCTTTGTTATGAGACCAGCAAGGGAGGAAAATTATATAGAACAAAACAATTTTAAGTTATTTTTGGCCTGGGGTTAGTTTGGAAAAGGTGACTGTGAAGAGCTTCTGATCCTATTACCAAGCTCTCAGCATCACAGTCTTTAGTCCTACACTCCAGGACAAGATTATCACCTACACTGCACTGAGGATTTGCATTCCCTAGACTGTGGTGTTTGTTTTGTTTCCTTTTCTTTAATATGTGGTAACTAGGCTACTTATTCATCACAAGAACAATCTAAAACAAAATACTGTTGCTATTGCTCTATGAAATAAATCATAATAAATATGCAGATATACACAAATTAAATCACAAGGTAGAGCCTCAAACTGAAAAAAAAAACCTCCCTTAAACCCCATTTAAATTTGTACCATAAAATACAAATTTCCTTTTAGGAAGCCATAATGACTGTAAATGATCCAAAAAGGTAAGTAATTTCCATAAGCAAGGTGTATATTCTCTAAATTCATGCAGGTCGTGCTCTCTAAGATACATGTATCACAATTATTTAATGATTTTTTTTTTCAAATTCTTTCTTCCAGTATTTTATAGTCTTTTAAATTGCACAGAGAATTAAGAGCAGGGTAATGGTGTGTGCTTAAAGTGCCACAAAGAAGAGAGAGGTTGTTAATTTGTTAAGATATGGCTGCTCCCAAGACCTCGAGCCTTGAGAAAAAAAAAAAAAAAAAAAAAAATAAGATA
>WEIU01018353.1:1461-17271 GCA_013389925.1 Aegithalos caudatus
GAGAAATATTACGTGGGATGTACCAGGTGCACATTGCAGAAACTACTAAGAATTTATTTATTGAATTTGTTAAAACTCTGCCCCCTCTCCAAAATTACCTGAAGCTTAGTATAGCCCTGATTTATTGTGAAAGTCTGTGAGGATGGTTTAGGTCAGAACCTGCTACTTGTGTAGTTGATGCCTACATTTTCTTCAGAAATCTTCTTCTGAACACTCTCAGTCCCACTTGTCTTTAAAATATGCTGGTCTGTGCCCTTATGGCTGTAGTCCGTAACAGCCCTGCTCCTTAATATAACTGGAATTCAATTTAGTCACTAACTCAGACTTTTCTTAGTGGCCAATCATGAATCTCACAAAATGAAAGAAACAGNAGATTTCATTCTCTATGAGTCAATCTTTTTCAGCCTTTATAATCCATTTGTTACATGAAAGAGCAGAACATTCTTTCTCACTATATGTCATTTCTCATTTAAAGTAACAGAAAGTAAGACTTGTCCTAAATATTGTGACATCCTACTAGGAAGGTATGCTCTGAAATAATCAGTACTGTAAACATTAGCATGAAGCACATGCACCAGTGGTAGTTAAATCCTGGCTTTAGAAACTACAGTTCACAATCAAGGTTTTCAGAAGTCCATTTTCCATTTCTATTTACTGTTACATTTACATTACTATTTACTAATTGAGAAGATGATTTCAAATGTGTTAGATGTACAAACTAACTGCAGTGTTGACTTCCTGATACCAAATATTCATGGGCATGTAAGTAATATTCAGGAAATACTTAATGGAAATAATAAAATCAAGGCATGGCACTGAAACTTCTAAGTTAAATAGCATCAAGGAAGTGAAGAACTTTAAACTCAGTTTGCTGAAGGTATAGGATTTCCAATTCGTGATGCTTAAAAACAACATTAAGGAATAAAAGGCATAAAATTGGCACTCTGCATCCAAAATTTGAAATGTTTTCTTCCCATTATACATGGCAGTTACTTATGAGCCCTGAGCTACACTTTTGAGTCACTATAAAATCGTCTACTTAATCCCCATCCAGTTTAACCAAGCATAGTTCATTTTGGTACATTTTCTTCTGATCAGGGATGATTGACTTCCAAATATGATGATGCTGTGATTTTCTCCATGAATGCTTTCTAAAGCACCAGAGTGAAGAATAAGTAAGCCCAAAGTAGAATATGACCTTGTGGTTCTATATAGACTCCTTCACTAAGGGACCCCACTATGGCTTTCAATCTTGAGAAATGAAGACTAAACCATGCAGCTGAATTTATCTCTATTATTGGTCTGGGACCATTTTGCCCAGGTAGTTAAAAACCCTGGGCATAGCATTTGTCTATTATTCTTCCAGCTTTCATTCACAACCTGAAGTTATTCTGCCTAATCATCTGTGCTTCTTGCTGCATTCCTCACCTTGGTCCAGGAACATCTCCCACGAAACCCACATCTACTCCTACCAAAGCCTTGTATTCTCTGCAGCTTTGTCCTCCACCCAAAACTTCTTAATAGTATAGGCACTTCAACAAGTTGCCGTAGGGCAAACTTAAAGAGCACTAGCTTCTCCAACAATGTTTTTGTTATTTTGCACAGCTAAATGGGAAGTATCTTATCCTTTACTGGAAGAACATTTAGTCACCTGAAACTTATCACAGGATATAGTATGTAGGAGTTTATTGTGATGATGTTGGCTGAAGTGGAGGTTAGGGGGCATGCAGGATCAGAGTGCAACGTGCCCTTGCAACATCAGCTAGTGGAACAGCAGCTCTGGACTCTTCATGTCTGGACCTGAAACTGCTCAACTTATGCTAGAGGATGCAACATACTCATGGAACTCAGAAAATCTGAAGGAGAGCCATTTAATCTCCTATCTAACCTTATCACATATTTAAAAAAATAAAAATTACCCTTCATTTTTGAGGATTAGGTTAATGAGACAAGAAAATATTAATTATCACACCCCTTGAAAAGAAACCTGTAGTTATTTTTAGGCTCACTTAGAAAAAAATCTGAATTACTGCCAGTCTCTTTTAGTCAGCTTTTAGCAAATTTTGAAATTATCACACATGCTTTCTCCTTGTCCTGTTACAACTATTTATGCCAACTACATAGCAAAAGGAGAAATCTCCACCAATATTTTTATGTCTGAAGTGGAAAACTGTGTTTCCACAACATGTTTATAAGCTGGCTTAAATATGAGACAACTTAGTGACAAAATTAGAGCCCAGTTTATGAAGTGTATCCATATATACTTCTGTGCATGTATAGAAACCTCCACATATTAAATAACTCAGGTTTTGGGCCCCAAGAAGAAAAGCACTGTAGATATTAATAAAAGCAAGTGTTATTTAAATCCTCCACTAGCTCGAACAAGGCCATCCAGCTTTTAATTGTCTAATATGCAGAGGAGCTAGACAGTCAGCTGATGCTAAAAGGTGTGGCCAATCTACCAATCTCAGTGTCACATCCAGAAAAGGTGGCTCAGGATCTTGGACCATATGTTTCTTAACACACCATGATGTACAAAAGACGTGGACCATTCAGTCCTTAAGCAAACTCCAGCTTAAGGAGCCACAGGATAGTAACAGCAATTTTAGCTAAAATATTGTTTTTTGCATCAACAAAAAGGGAGACAACTACAACAGAGTACAGATTAACAGATTTCTGGCATTCATATTTTAACACTGGAGTCCCATTTCATTCAAACGGGCCTCTTGCTGTTTCAACGTAACAAACTTTTAGCAACATTATTATAAAAGGACAGCTTTTGTTCAAGTACACATGGCCAGAGACTGTCAGTGTCCAAAGAACAGTTTTCAGTACCTGCTGGGATCTCAGGATGGCAGCATCAATCTCATCCACCTTCTGAGAGATGGTGTCACTCACTAATCTGTAACGTTCGTTGTCCTCCGTTATCATCTTGTCCAGCCCCTCTCTGGCCCTCCACGGCACCAGCTCCAGGAAGGCACTGCCAACTTCATTCAGAGTGTCCACTAAGCCTTTGTTGTTCTTTGCTTGTTTTTTCAGCTCCTGTAAAAGGCCATTTAAAACAATTAAACCATTTAAACATGGCAGTATATGAATGGAACATACACAGTTTGCAGTTTTTTTCATTCTTTCAACAACTTCATGAATCCAGAATGGAAATGTTTTCCACACAAACCAAAGGGCTAAATTAGAATACTTATTTTCAGCTAAACTGTATTAGCTTTTTGATACTGTAAATTGGCAGAAAGGTAGGTGATTCTTAAGAGAATTTTCCACAGAATCTAACCTAAATACATTTCTCCATTCAGTATGACTGTCTGAAAATTTTCTAAGAATTGTTAGTACTTCATGAAGTGTCCAAAGAAAATGAATGGATGGTTGTGAACTGCAACTCCGTAAGGAAATAAGTCATCAGCAAATGAAATCAGCACTCAATACAGCAAAGCATGATGAATTCAAATGATTTCTGCAATGACTGGATTAAATTTCAAGCACATATTGAAACAAAGGAATGAGTTTTTAACTCTAAAATTTAACTCCTCATCTACTAAAGAAATTAAACAGAATTTTTTAAGCTTCCACCCTTCAACATTTTCCATACCATGACATTTTTTCTTTTGAAATAAGTCTTGTCAAAGAAAAATAGTAATATCTGTTTAAAATGCTGACACTTGACAGGATTTTATCCATGCCACAGCTAAAGAACCAAAATAACTTTGTTTGACAGCTTATGAAGTTTCCCAGTCTTAGGTAGGTCCTTAAATAAAAATAAAATGTTGTGCTTCTCTTGTGCCAAGAATAAACCTCAGCCCAATTTCATACATGATTATAACAGGTGACTCTGGAAAAAGAGTTTGATTCTTAACTAGTGTTGTATTTATTTAAATGATCTGATGTCAAAAATTAGTTATTCAAAAATTATTTCATATCAAGCAGAAATTAACACAAAACCTCACCACATCACAGAACAGTAAATAATTCACAGGTTCTAAAACCTACTTTTTGTCTTTCTTGTACTTGGCTTAATTCTTCACCCTTTGGTATTTGAGTTTCATATGAGAGTAACTCCATCTCTACTTCATCAAGCCATTTGCAGAGCTCCTCGTGAGTTGAGTGCAGTTGGCCTGCAAGCTGCAGAGCCTGCTCTAAAGTCTTGGATACATCAGAACTTAATTTTGTAATGTCTTTGTATCTTGCTTTAATACCTTCCAGTTTATCTTGAACAATTACAACTTCATCACCTAAAATATTAAAGGAATGTTATTTCCCAGGATCACAAATATTAAAAAAAAAATAAATAAATAAAACCACCACTGCAACAAAAAAAACTAAAATCCCAAACTCCACATATTACAGAAACTTCAGTATTTAATTTATAAAATAACCCAAACAAGGTGACAAGGCCAATCCTCAACTGTTGTAAATTATGTTACCATCACTAAAGCCCATGGAGCTACAAAGTTTACCTCATTTCAGGATTGGTCCTTCTGTCTTTTTTCTGCTTTACTAAACCATCACAAAGTAAGGAGCTAAATCCAATTTTAAACAGAAATGTTCTTATTTTAAAAATTATCCACCATTAAATTCATGATACTTATAAAGGCAAAACAAAAAATATTGAAGTATTACTGAAAACGTAAAGAACAAAAAAATCTACATATTACTAACTAGACTTTCAATTACAGTGGATTTTGACATCACAGTTCACCCTCATTGCTGTCCATTTGAAACACAGATGAAAAGGCTAAAAGAAAAACAATGCATTGAAATTTATTAGCAATAATAATAGAAATGTTCAGATTTCATCATAGAATATGTGCAATGTCAGAGTTTGGAACAGAAAAGGGTAATACCTGCACAAACATATGACTCAAGGGGTTCAAGAACTTTACAAGTACTGGAAAACCTGGACAGATGTTGATCTACAGAACAGACACATTGCATAGAACTGAAATGCAATTTCTCCCACGGTGTTAGTTCCCATGGCAGAAGTTTTCCCCTTGCAGTAATAGGTAGTCTAATATCTTGTTCATCTGTGGATGCTTGCAGGGAATTTACTATGTCCACTGCCAAAGAGCCCTCCATTGTAAATGTCCATAACTTGCTATTAGGAATGGAATGCAGGTTCACTAAAATAATTTTCCACTAAAAATAATAAAAGGATACAAGGGCTAAATTCTCTACAGGCAAAAAAAGCCCTTTGCTCACTTACATTAAAAGTAAAATTGGCCCCAAAACACAGCCTAGCTTGACCTCAAACCTTATTAAAATAACCAACTATGATTGCTTTAACCAGTAAATATGCAGCATATTCACAAGTTCCACTTTAATTTTCTTAGGCACCTACCAGTATGAGAAAAAAAAAAGGCATCACAAATTATAGCTTTATGTAAGTTCTCACCTGTTGTTTGCTTGAGAAGCTCTAAGCCATTTTGTATAGCCAAATCAACATTTTGTTTTCTAAGAAGAATCTCTTCCTGAAGATCCTATGAATAAAGGTAATTTATGTTAGCACAGACCTAAAAAAAATATTGTTTTTATTTAGAAGTATATTGACATTTTAAACAAAATATATTAATGAAAAAAAATGATGTATGGGGATATAAATCAAATTAAAAACATGAATTAAATAAGAAATGAAAAGAAATGAAAATACCAGTAGTTCAGAGTGCTGTTTCTCAAGCAATTCTGTGTTGCAATCTTGGACTGACAATTTGTTCAGTTTATCATGGATTTCATTCAGCCAGTTCATCAATTCAACTTCATCCTCCCCAAAAATCTGAGCATTGCTGTAAGCTTGCTGGAGAAGTTCAGACCTGCTGTTGCTCTTCTCTTGAATTTCAATGTATCGTGCCTGAGCAGAATCTAGTTTTTCCTGCACCACATCTTTATCTTCCCTGGAGCTCATAGTCTTTAGAGACTGACCAGCACTAATGGCCTGATGTAAACTCTTATTGTGAGCTAGGACATCATCTTCTAGGGCCTATATTTTATTTTAAATAATGAAGAATAATGAAAAAGAAAATCAGAAAAACATAAAATAAATTTAAGTGAAACGAAATAAAAATTGAACAAAAAAGGACATATTGCCAACATAAATATATAAAACTTAAAATACAGAGGGAAAAAAATGAAACAGTATGGTAAAATGAGTACAGTGCAACAGCTTTGCCAGTTGTGTTGTGCTTTACAGAAGTATCTAAAAAGAATGACCAAAGCAAGTGAGTGGTTTGTATCTTACTTTATGCTGAGAAATTTGCTGCTGCAGCTTGGAGGCCTGAGTTCCAATCGGTTCTGCATTTGCAAGCCTCTTCTCTGTGGCTGTCAGCCACTCCACCAGTGGCTCCAGAGCTTCATGGAACTGCTGTGCTACCACCGAGATGCCTTCCAGCTGACGGTTCCTACCAAGACACCCCGGGAATGGTTATCTTTTGTGAGAAGTGTCAAACAGTTTTCATAAAGAAAAAAGTCCCTTGAGTCCTTTGAAAAACACCCCAGAAATAATTCAATCTCATTATAGCAGCCAGTCACCAAATGAAACATATATATCCATAATACTTGATGAAAAGCAAGGTAAAGTAAATTAAAAAATAAAAATAAAATTAAAAACAAAGACCTGCAAAGCATTTGGCTAATATACTAGTTTTGAAAATAAAAATAATATCACTTTATTAATATACTTTTTGCTAATAATAATCTAGCACTTAATTCAGCAAAACATTGTTTTATACCCAGTTAAGATAATTCTCAAGTTTACAGCTGTCTTAAAACATAAAGTTACATTTCCTTGACTATTATACACCCTTTAGAGCTAGGCAAAGACTTCACTGAACCAGAACATACTGAACTGTCATGCTTCTCAGTGTTGTAAAATATCTTTAAACATTTTTTCGTCAATGATGACAAAATTCCTTGGTTCTAAATTTGTATCTCTTGTCCTGGATTAAAGCTCTCAATGAAGTTAGTGAGACAACATTAATAAAGCACAGAGACTTGAATTCCAGAACAGAAAAGAAGTATCTAAAACATTTCTGGTTCAGATCATTACATGTCAGAGAAGACTCTTGATTACAGCCAAGTCTTCTCTACAAGCAGGGCTGAACAAATGTCATTCAAGCAGACTTTTAGGAGAGATTTGTTCTACATGAAAACATCACAATAACTCCTTTCAAATGAGGATCTCGTTCCAGATAAAAGCTACACTTATATGTGCTTTCCAAGGCTTATAAGGAAGGTAGACTTGACGTACTTAGCTATGGAACACTCTGTAAGGTAGTCTACACAGTTTTCAAAATCATCCTCAAATTCCTTCTTCATTTCTAGAGACCAGCCAAAGAACAATGGAGACAAGCTTGCAGCTAATGGATGGCATGGAAAAAGCTGCAATTTCATTTGTAATTAGATATCACCAGACTAGGAGGATATTATTAAATTAAACATGACATTAACATTTACCCCAGCTAATGAGTCAGATTCCTTCAATAAAAAGAAAAAAAAAAAAGGAAATAATGGTCTATTAGTGGTTGACTAATTAAATAATCCTATTATTAGTATGAGGTAACAAAACAGGTTCAGCTAAAGAGAGGCTACCAGAACGAATAGCAGACAGCAGAGGTGAGGTGAGTTCAATGCCACTTTAAGTACCAACACAACCATTTGTTCTTCACTGTAAAGCTTCATTGCACTTCAAATTTTTCTCCAACTTCCCAAGTCCTCTCTTACTCTCAATTATAGGCCTTTTCCCAAGATATATCTCATGCACTCTTCTCTCTACTCTGAAACAGACTGTCCTTCTCAAATCCCCACCCAGAAAACATGTTCAGTAACCCTTTCAACACAGATTTCTTCAAAGACACTTTACATACAGTCCATAACAGGTATTTTATACATTGACAACAACACATAATGTTAGTCTTCGTTTACACACATACTGTATGCAAGTATTTTGATTTTTTTCAACTGGAACTTGAAGTGGACCTCACTGTCTTTTAAGAGAAGGTTTTCTGTGTTGCTAGAATATATATATCTATATACTTTAAAGGTCCTTTTTTTTTCTTGAAAACTAAGGGAGCTCAGCACCTGCAACTGGCATTACAATGACCTCTAAGTTACAGAAACTAATTATGTAGATGATATTTAAAAAAAGGAAAGATTTGAGTGCCCCTTCTTTGTAGCAGCAATTCAGGACTTTGAAGTTCCAACAGAATATCATCATTAGGTGCAAAATTTGCACTTGATTCTATTGCAAAACAGGTTCTTGCCTTTAAAAACATTTGCATTCTACTTAATTAACAGAGAGAAAATATTCAGAATAATACGTAGTTAATCCTAGCAGATTATCACATCTTAGACTAAACATTTTTTAAAGAGTTTTTGGTCTCTTCAGGTCACTTTTCTCCACTTTTCCCTCAGAGGACCCATTATATCAACATCAAGACACTAAGACATAATGCAGCTAAAAGCACGATAGTACTTCACAGTACAGAGTTCCACACACGCTGCTTCTAAACATCTACCACAAGCCAGGCTACATTTTTCAAATCCATGAAAGAATTTCATGTACCTGGTTTCAGCTTTACTGAGCAAGGCATCCCATCGACTATCCAGGAAACTCAGCTGTTTCAGGATTTTCGCTCTATCAGCAGGCTCTGCTGACTCCGCAATCTTCTCCCCCTCGCGCTTGATTGCCTCCACAGTAGGCTTGCGGTCATCCAGCAGCCTCTGGAGAAGCTACAGAGAAAGCAATCAAGCACCAGGTGATTAAGGAAATATTGCAATAATGCAAATGTAACAACAGCAGATTTCTTGAAAAGCTGTTAAAACAAACGAAACTAAAAAACAACCAAAAACAACCAAAAACTAAACTAAAATGCCTATATTGTGATAAAAATGTGAACAAAGCTAATCAAAGAGATACACAACACACACACATCAAGCCCTTCCCTGACCAACAAAGGCTCATTTTAGTTTCTCAGTTGTTTTCCTAAGAACACTGGAGTTGCATGAAGCCCAAACAACAACTTGGTTTCTCTGAGGTAGGGACGTGTGGTGGCCCAAAAAGTGAACACATAGAAGAAAAAGTTCTACATAACACCGCTGAAGGAACCCAGTTATTTAGAATTAAGTTACATTTTATAGGAACATTTATGGGAAAACTGCATGCTCCTCCAGATTCGGCATCACAGTTGGTTATTTGGATACATAGAGATGGGAAAATGGATACTAAAACTATAGTCTAATGAATTCATCACTTAAACGAGATACAACTGAGTTCACCAATCTTGTGTAGTACATGAACTTCTCTGTGAAGAATAAAATGTGCCTCTGGCTATAATCCTCCCTTCCTCCATTCCCTAGGTTCCTTTGGTAACATGAACATTTTGCATCACAGGTAGCCCAATAAGACAACTGGTACTGGCCATAACTTTATATTAAATCTTCGAGTGGCAGTGGGCCAGACAGTCCTACTGCATGAATTGAATGTTTTATCAGCTACAATATAATTCTTTTTTTCTATAACCACTATTAAAATATGCCAAAGTTGTATATGGCACTGAGTTTCTACATTAACACAGACCACTTCCCAATCGGATTCCAACTAATTACCAACAATGATCACATGAAGATCAAGGGCCATGTATTTAAGTCTGTGATCTGCAATCTTATCTTGGTAGTACTAGAGTGAAAATTTACTAGGTTTTATTTTCTACCTTTCAAATGGCCAAATACTGGATTTTATGCTTCCTCTGTTTCCAATGAATCTGTAACATCCTTTCCAGATAATGTTAATAATTCTAACCAGAGGTCAGATTGCACAGTATCACTGTGTCTTATATCCAAGAAGATGAGCACTTCTCCCAACCCTGGACAAAGTCTTGAGTTTTGAACAGATGGCTTCTTTAAACACCTCAGCACACCCCAGTGTAATACAATACACTTGAACAGATATTACGCTTTGCCAAAGACTGGGAATTTATTCTCATTGATCCAGTGGAAGGAGAGAGATTCTGAAACCATTTCACTTACCTTCTGTTCTTGTATTTGGGCCTTGACAACTTTGAATTCAGCAGATGGTGGTTTCTGATTAGCCACAAGATCTTCTGTATCAATGAGCCAGCTAAGCAGAGATTCAAGGGCATCCTGAAATCTCCCACAGTGGAGGAGGGCTTCCTGCAATTGCGCAGCACGCTGGGCAACCTGAGAAAAGGTACAGGATCTCACTGATTTGTTTTATTTCTGTGAAATAATTAGTCAAAATCTGTAAAACATCTGTCAATATCAATAGTAAGTACTCTTGGTTTTATAACTATTCAAAACAGCACTATGTCACAATTCAGCATGAATCTCTTGGGGCTGCGGACATCCAGTGAAAAGAACAGATGGAATCCCAGCAAATCAGCCTGCTCCAGTAATTCCTCACAAGTTACCCCTAACTTTATATAGCTACAGTATTATGAAATATACTGATGGGGTGTTTGCATTTCAGATGGTCTTTATTTTCCTTACAGAAAGAATGAGCCAGTATATCAAAGTATCAGCTCTTAATAAGGCCCAATAATGCCATCAATGAGAAATAAAAATACGAAAGGAGAAGGCAAATGTGTGAACTGCAGGTGTCTCTGGTTCTGCTGCATCACTCTTTCAGGAAGAGAGCAGAAAAAGATGAGCACCATTTTTACTCTCCACCCATTTCATTTTCCAACAGCAGCTACTGCTGAAGGAAGACTTTTGAAAAGTACAGAAAAAAACATCTACAGCCAGTTTTTCAAAGCAGTGGTACTTTCTGACACCTCAAGCAATAAAATCCTTAAGGTGCTCTCAAGGAAAAATTCCACCAGTCACACAAAGCTGGGCTGTATCATTGCTCTGTGCACTGTGCAGGTACAACAGTGTACAGAGTGAAAAAACATGCAAACAATGACTGAAAGTGGGACTGGATCTCCAGGGACATCTTCCAACCCCAACCATTTCATGATTCTCTGAGCCTTTCCTGAATAAAAATCCAGGACAGATCTTGAGAAAGTTTGGCAAAACCTTATAAATGACAGCGACACCTCTGGCTATTAGCAATATAAATCTTATCCTTAGAATTACAAACGAAGTGTATGTGTAAAGCAAATACAATTCATGTTCTTAGTGAACATTTAATTTCCTGTACTTGGAAAGACATGCAAGCAAATAATCAAAAGGCAGAACACAACAAAAGCAGGAGAGTATATAAGAAAATAACCTTCTTATTAAGAGTCTTCCATCGGGTGTTGACATCTTCAAGGTCGTGTTCAAGGTTTTCTGTGTTGGTACTTTTAGCGGCACTCTGAATGAGGCCCTGACCCAACCAATTTACTTCCTGTTGTTTTACTTGTAAGGGTTCAATTTCTTCTTTCTGGAATACCTGAAGTTGAAACCCAAGGCAGATATGAAACATGGTAACTCTTGTTATAAAATGCATGTGGGTGTTTACATGACAGTATGCAACAAAAACATTGCTTAAAACTGGTGTCTAGAAGAAAGGAAGCCATTCCTTGTCCTTCCTAAAAAAGCATTAATGAATCTAAACAGAATAGATTCAATCTAAACAGAGTAAATTCAATACATCATAGAAGGGGAAATGGCATACATTTCCATGAGTAGTTTTAGATAGGAAGGAAAGGGACAGAGAAAAAGAGAGAAGGTGAAGTTTTGGGGGATGAAAAAAGAAAACTTCTGATGGGGAAAAAGAAAAGACTGGAGAAACTCATCTGTTTAATTATCTATCTATAAAATCTAACAAAAATGGCACGGACCAAGCATGACAAGTGGGCATTTTTTCCAAATTAGGACCAAAGCCAAAGTTTAAAGTCAAAGAACAGTGAAGGAAGAGATATTTTAAAATCTGTTTAGGAGATTATAATCGTAGCAAGTGAGGAGGTGGCACTACAGATGCTGCTGAAACAGTATCCCGGCAGACACCCAGGAAAATGCGCTTTCATTCAAAGGATACTCTTGCAAATTGCCAAGGCTTTGACCGTGCCCAACAGCAGTTTGCGCAGTTTTGTGTTTGCTTTATTTTACTCTTGCAGGTATTTAGGCTTTTTCAGAGCCAGATTATTACCATTAGCAACAGCAATGTAAATCTCCATTTGTATTCAGCAGCATTAAGCTGCACTGACACAAGTGTCAATGAGATCAGAAAATGGCCTGAAGCCCCTGAATTAATTACACAGGCCAGTGAAAAATAACCAATGAATAAACAATGCTAAAGAATGCTCAACTTTTGACCCTAAATCCTTCAATTTCTATAGCAGCATTCAGTAACAGTTTTGGTGTACACTTAGTGCATTCAAAGCAACCTTTCTCAGCATCCTGAAAAGCAGAGATCACTCAGTGTATCAGCAACTCTCTTCTTTTGCACCAAACACACTGTGGCAAGTGATTGCTTTTAAAGCTGCAGACCTCAGGTGGCTGAGCACACTTCCACCAGCTTGACATGTTAATCTAGAAGCTACAGCAAATACACGAAACATGAGGGGTAAAATAAATTAAGCATCCCTGAGAGATTTGTTCCTACAGACAAAAAGAAACCCCTAAAATCTCTAAGACTGTGGTTACATGAAAACTGAGAGCATGCAATGAGTTGGTTGCTCCTAGAAGGAGGAAAATGCTTGTGTTTCTTGACTGTAGGGTAAGGAGGAGGCAGAATAATATTTCAACACAGAATCAATAACAAATTCTTCTTTTATGTGCCATAAAGTCTCATCTTTTGAGAACAATGTCCTACCACAGAGGGGACTGATCTCCATAATCTGCCCTTTAAAATTGCACACATTCTTTGTGGAGACAAGCTTAAAATAAATTACAATTATTGCTGAGGCCAAAGTTTACCAGAACAACTTAGCAACAAAGCTTGAAGTATCTCAGATTTCAACCAGAGTGGGAAGAAAAAAATCACAGACCCGACAAACACCCTTTCCTTATTACAAAGCTTCCCTTACTCTCTTACCTCATCCACCACTCACAAAGCACTGCAAGATCCTGTGCTTGTAAAATACTACCGTAAGGTCAGATCTGCTTTCTGGCATGCAAATGCAAAAGGCAGCTTTCAGAAGAGGCGGTGAGCCTTTAATCTGCCTGCTTTGGAAACCACAACCATCTGATACTGTTGCTTATACCTTGATGAGTAAGGCTGCTCATGAACACATGGGCCGTAGCTGCCCTTGAATGGCATTGCCTGCACTCAGCGCAGACACCGAGCACGGAGGGGACAATTCCAGGTCGGGAGTAACAGCTGGGCAGTAACAACCCTGCTCAAAACAGCTGGAGTAATAATCACCCCCTCAGCCTCTGCCCCCAGTTCACTCCCCATACTGACTATTTCACCTATTTTTGGACACCCCATGAGTGCTATGCAAATGACACTGATCACTGCATCTGCCTAATTAATTTTTTTTTAAGTTACATTTTTACAATGATGGCTAAACTTAAGAGTTTTAAACAAACATATTTACAGTTATATTACAATTATTTCACAAATCTATGGATTTTTTTTTCTTTCTAATTACCTTATTGGACAAGAGGCCATTGCAGACTGTATCCAAGGTGTCTTGGATGCCAGTGGTCCAGATATTGCCTTTATTTCTCTCTGGGAAAACTTTTGGGCAGTTTACAGTACTATCTAATTCAAGCTGTTGAACAGAAGATGCCATTTCATTTGAGCCTGTACATGCTACACTGCATTCCTCCGTATCAGATAAAATTTCATATTTTGCAAAATCCAAGTCACTAGTATTTACAGCAGCATTAGTGTAATAAACATCCACATGAGGAGATACATCATCCACATAATCCTCCTCTACTGTTGTGACTCGGATTTTAGTTTTCTCATGAACTTCATACATATTCTCCACTTCATTTTTTTCAGGGGCAATACTTCTTCCGTCACCTTGAAGAGGATCTTCATGTGACAGAATTTTCTCTTTGAAACCTTGTAAGTGAGAGTATTTCCCCTCCATCTCTTCCTGATCACTCTCAGCATTGTTTTCTTTTACTTTTCCAGAGGGTAAAACGTCATGCAAAGCCAGTCTGCAGTTTTCTTTGACAGGGACACTCATGCTTGCAAGCAGTGGTGTTTGCTGCTCTCTGCAAATTGTTGGGATATATGGTCTGAACTGACCTATTACATGGATATCTTCTGCAGAAGACAGACTTTGTATTTGAGTTTGCTCCCCCGCTAACGGTGTATCTTGTTTATCTTCCCTTTCTGTCGGAGGGCTGCATAAACCAGAATCATCCTCTTCCGAGGTAAGAGAATTCGTACCCCATTTGCATTTGCCTAGTCTAGCTGCCTCTGACAGATCAGCAGTTTCATTAAAGGAGCTTTCACTTCTATTAGTGTAATCTGGAAAACTGGGTGGAACAAGCATTCTCCAGGATCTTCTATGCTCCTTCTTTTCGGTGTGAGACTTCGCTTTGGGCAACCCAGCTGTCCGAATTATATCGCTGTTCAATTTCAGAGCATCAAAGATCATTTTTTCATCTAACTTGTTAGCTTCACGGCTTCGGAGCTCAAAAACACTGGAGGAAGTAAGAGCACCATTGGAGCACAAAGTACTGATGTCCAGTGTTCTGTGACTGTAGGGTAAGGTCCGGTCTGTGAAATGCCTCGAAGAGAGGCTGCCCTTGGAGCCTGAATCAATCTGTTCATTCAGCCGCACAGTGTCATAGATAGACCTCTGGGGAACGTAGCAGTCTTCAATATTTAGATCTTCATCTTCTTCCCCTTTGCCAACACATGGAGGATTCTGACGTAGACAGTCTGGCCTGCTAAGTGGCTTCCCCATGTCGGAAGTATTCACAGAAGTATACCTCTGTTTTCACAGATTCAGGGCAAACATTTAAAAAACACTAGCAACGTGAAGAAATAGTAAACTTGCCCTTAGCATAAAATGCATAGATACAAAAATATACATCACAAGATATGAAGTGGCTGAGGTCATTCATAATCAGTGCATCCTTTTAAATTTGACTTTACCTGGATATGAGGTTTCCCACCCCCCAAAATATAAAGTGCTTCAGTAAGAAAGTAACAAAAATGTCCCAATGTCACCGAAAAACAAATTATAGCAGAAACCAACAGTAGCCAAACATATCAAACATTCAGTGGAAGGCTTCATTTATTTTTCCAGGTCAGAATCTGTATCTGAAATCTCCCAAATAAGCCCTCAAATGAACAAGTATTACAGAAGGCAGTACATTATCTTCTGTACAGGACTGCTTAACTGTAATCCATTTAGCTGGCTTGCAGGGTCCCATCTCCTTTATAAATAAAACATGGTGCGGCAGCTTAAAAAAGACAAAATCCACAGTGGCTTGTACGGTCCCGACCAAGGCACGGAGAAAATCCTGGGGGGTGGGGGGAAATAAGTTAAATCCAGAACAGTAAGAATAATAAAACAGCCCTTTACTTTTTTGGCAGTAGCTATAAATAACCTTGATCTGAAAGGCAGCTTATCCTCCTCTTGTAACAGGCTTGTTCGTGGTGCCTCCACAAGTCCCACAGGAAAACATCACTTTCCAGCAGCCAAGCCAATGCGTCCTTTGAGCAGACCGTCGGAAGACGAACGTTTCAGCCCGATTCTCCCGGTGCCATCCTGGAGAGCTCTTTAAGGCAGCAGCAGAGCCGAGCAAGCGCGGCGCGTTCCCCGAAGGCACGGCAGGTTTACATTCGGCAGGTCCCGACTACAAGCTGCAAGCTAGCGGGCTGCCCTCGCCTCCTCCTCATTTCTGAGGCGCAGCTGCCCAGGAGCCGAGGGAGGGAAATCCCCGCCGTGCAGC
>WEIU01018353.1:26711-43104 GCA_013389925.1 Aegithalos caudatus
AATATCCTTAAATGACTTTAAGATGCCGTCTAACTGTCTTGTAAGTTCTGCTTTCAAATACTCTTCCCCAACCAGTGCTGACAGTTCTTCACAAAGAGCTTGTGCTGCATTTATATTCTTCATTTCCTGTTCTATTTCCTCCTTCATTTCTTTAGCAATTTCCAGCTGTTGCTTCACAGCATCAGGTTGTGTACTCACAGCCAGGCTGCTGCTGAGTTTACTATCCAAGGCACTTAGCTTATCAGACAGNAAAAGTGCTTCTGACAAAAAAAAAAAAAAAAAAAAAAGAAGAAATTGTTGTAGCTAAGCTCTATTATTGACTGGATCCAAGTTTAAAAAGCCAGTGAAATAAATGTGCCTTCTCCATAAACTGTGTTGTTTCCAAGTATTTACATCAAAGAAACTGAAAAAAAAATGAGGTGAATTTACACATTATCTAATAGAATTTCAACTAGGAGATACAAGTAAACAATGAATTCTGTTAATACTACAGTAGTTAAGTAACCACACCAAGGAAAGTAAGTGCTGTTTAGTTTCAAGTAGTGTCTTCTTTCCTAGACAGTTTTGATATTTGTCTTAAGATAGAACTTCAAAGATGTCTTCTGACATAATATTGCAATGTTTTATTATAGAACAGAATCTATTTGGCTAATTCACTGAATGACTGAATGTGTAGTGTAAGACCTTTTAAGTTACTATCACTGGTTCTCAGTATTTTCTTTTTTGACAGTAAGTCACAGTGCTTGCAAAAGAAGGAACAAATATAATGGTTTTACTTTACAGAACATTCCAAACCCTTTCTAAGTCAATTAGGTTGAACTTTTAAGGACTGTGAAGCGATACATGATATTCTTATGCCACCTGTCTAGAATTCTGAAGCACTTACAAACCAACATTGAGTCATAGTATTTCACATGGTATTAGAACATAGTTCATGTTTTAAACACTTCAGTTTAAACAACACTGATATTAAAGCTTTAATAACACTTTTTTTACTTTTTTCAAAAACAAATTATCTCCCATCAGTTTAGAATAACTGCCAGTAATAGAAATGCTTGAAATTAAATTTTCTACCTTCTGCAACCTCCTCTGATTTCACATTTACTTTCTTTTGTCTGCAGTTTGCTGTGTTGCTGTCAGTAAATTACTCCACTTTTTCATTATACTTTTTCTTCTGTCTTTGACACTCTTGGCCCCATATCTATCCACAGTACTGCATTTCACTTGCTTCCTATTTTTGTTAGCTGCTGGCAGAGTCAAGGGAATAAAATCTCAAAAAGCTAGTTCTAATCACAGACTACATATGAGGAATGATAGTAAAATATCAAATTAAGAAAATTCAAAGGGACATTTTCATTCTACTACAGAGAAACCACAGTACAGTCAAAACAAAGATGTATCAGAGGATCAATGCCTCCTCAACTTTTTTTTTACCTGTTCTGATCTCTTTTTACTCTTACGATTTTTTTTTCAATTACTGCAGTCAAGTATGATGTATGCTGATACCTAAACAAATCTAATGGCTTATACTAACCATGCTCTGCTCTAGATGCAAAATAGTACTTTGCTAATAGCAAAAAGGCAGAAGAAACTTAAATCAACAGTGGGTGTTGGCACTACTCACCTGAACCTGTTGCTTTTGTGTATTCAGCATATTAGGATCGATTGATAATGGTCCCAGCACACTGACCATTAGCTCCTTTTCCACAAGCCAGTGCTTTAGCTGAGCTTCTGCTGTCTGGAACTGGATCAGGTAATTTGAAGACTCCTCCAGTTTTTGTTGTCTCTCAGATGTAACTTGATTGAGTTCTTTCCATTTGGAATCTAACAATGATAATGTTAACATATTGCATGCATGTTCTAGTGGATGGATTGTGAGACAGCAGACTATATATGAAACATAAACAGAGCTCTCTCTTAAGGCTTCATGCTGATTAACTCCAGATGCCTTATTGCAGTGACTCTGCAAGTAACATTTTTTAAAAGTAGACCCACAGACAGTTGGATGACAGTCAGCCATGTGTGGAATTTTTTAGAAGAATGAACATTCGACATGTAATAAAATTATATTAGAATATTACTAAATTATATACCCTGAAATTTAGTCTTTGCTCTCAAATAATATAGAAGGCAAAGGGTTCTACTCAATTATAACTCAGGTGCCTGATTTAGATAGACAAATCTCCCTGCTTATGCAGTAATAAAGCCCCATAAGTTTTCAAGGGTGATCAGAAACCCCCCAAAAAATTAGGCTTCAACTCTGAACAGCCCTCTGAAAAAGCCTAACTCTTTCAAATGTGTGTATCATTCATTTAAAACCACTCATCTAAAACATCTAAACCAGGTACCTAATGACGGGCAATGAGAATACTTTTGTATATAGGTATTTCAAAAGCACTGTGTGAGCTTAGGTTGACACTTCTGTGGTCTTTTCCACTATGGCAAGTGGCTTCCAGAGCAGCCTTGGAGTCTTAGTCTAGCAATTTCCTCTTTCCCCTCTGTGATACCGTCAGTGCTTTCTCAGTCATTTTGCTAACTCTTCCTGTCCCTGATTTTCATCCCTGATTTTTACAGTCCCTTTTACTGCTTCACAATCCTCTGCTCATTCTGTATTAATCCCCTTTCAACACAACTAAAGGTCTCTTGGAGACCTTACCTGCTACTTAAACTTTTCAGAGTTTCACTTACAAGCAGGACAGACTAGAAAAATTCTCAGCTTCCAAATTACTGTTGGTGTAGCAATGGAAATGCCTATCACTATGAAACAAGATTGATATACAATGCTATTGACCTATAATTTATTTAAAATATGATTAACATAAAAGCTCATGACAATTATATGCTGCAATATCTCAAAATCTATTGACCAAACATGGTCATTTTCTTTTTTAGTTCTCTTCTAAAAATCTTTTTAGCAAAATTTATAGTTTCCTAAACAAAAAAAACCCACCAAACCCACAAAATGTCAAGAGCCACTAGTTCATGGGGAAAATACATGCAGAAGAGCACTACCAACAACTAAAATCATTCTCTACATGAAATAGAATCACCTTAATTTCTTATATTTTGTAAAAAATAACAAAATATATATGTTGCTTGTAGCTGGCCAGTCAAGTTTTAGCTGCACACCATTTGAAAAAGATAAAGCCTCTAAAACAGGGAGTCAAGCTATAGCCTGTGCACTAACACAAATTCAAAGCCCATGGACATCACTGGATTTACTTCAGATCTACATGCTTGGAAATTGAGTTATTTCCACAGAATTTAAGAGATGAGAGAAAACAAGGTGTTAAAAATACTTGTTATTGTTAATAAATTAAAAAAAACTCATAATAAAACAACTTCCAAATCAGTCTGAGCTATAACATGGCTTTATTGAAGTACCTATTTTATCCAACGTTTGTCTCCACTTAGGTGCCTCAGGAGAGTCAGGGTTCTTCTCCAACAGCTCTGTGACTTTGTCCTTCAGTTCCTGCACTTTATTTGCACTTTGCTTTAACTCAGTTTCAAAAAGCTGAAAATTTAGTTGATAAATAAATAAATAAATATGAGACTAAAGAAGAATGGTAAAGTTTGCAGTCCATAATACTGAGGTGCCAAACATGAAGATAAAAACCCAAATATCTAGCCTGTTTATACTAGTTTTCTGCTATGAATCTCTAAACATGTTATAATGACATATATTTGCCTAGTCAATTTTTGGAAGAGAGAAGCGACAGATATAAACTGTGTTAATAATTGCTTAATTTGAACAAGTGACAGAACTAGAAGAATTCAGGTAAATAAGATTCATTAGGTCCCATCATATTTACATATACTTGGAATATATTTGTGTACAGAAAGCAAACTGACTAATGCAGCAGAAATAAACCAGCTAGCTCTGACAGAGAGAAGTGTGGTGTGGCCTCATTTACCTCAGTAGAAGTCCTGCTATCACAGACAGACTATTTAGTGCAGATCCCCTAAACCCATAGTTTAATGAGAATCAGAGTTTTAGTGTACACCTAACAGAAGACTGAGATACTCCAGCAAATCCTAATTAATGCTGTTCTTGCAGACACAAATGAATGTTTCTTATATGCCTGGCAAAGGGCTCTTATATGAATGCTCTTAACTAACAAAGCTTGCCTCATGGAGCTGCCTTTTAATTATCCAAAACCCATAAAAGTAAACTGTGAACAAACTGTACTTGATTTAAGACTCCTAGTAAAAGGTCCAATGCATCGGATGATTCTTTGCCTGAGCACGTGCTTACTTTTCCAACTATTTCTGAATACTTTTCTATTACTACACTGCAGGTTAGATGATCATGATAGCTTTGCACATTCTCTGTAAAGAAAAAAAAGAGCTGGTTTTCTTTCACATTTAGCCTGAAGTTTAGGATTGAATGTTATCCAACTCTGAGGAAATTGGTAGCTGGTCAGGTTAATTTTTCAGAGTGACCAGCCAAATTTAGAAGCAACTCAGTTAAATCTAATTCTGTCTTTGTTTATATACAATCACAAGCAAGAAAAGCATTTTCCCTATCCATTACATTTCCCTTTATAGATGAACCTTACATGTGTAAATATTGTCCCTCATTGCTAGGGAAGCATATGTCTCCAATACTGAAACAGGACAGAAGCTTACTGCTGATTCAGTGGTTTTCTCATATCAATAATAAAGAGGGAAGGAGGCTGTTGTGCAGCTATATAACTTAACAAGCATGACAGGGCTGCTGAAGAGAAACACTGCCTTGGAAGAGACATAAGCCGCTGCAGCTGCGGAGACCAGGAGGTCTGTGGAGCATCAGTGAGCCAGCAGCTGCAGAAACAGCTTTTGGACAGATACAGCCCTTCAGATATTACAAGTAATCTATTATAGACCTCTAAACCACTAAGATCAAAATAGTTTATTGCAAAATCAGTATAGCCTCACCTTTTCATACTGTCCACCAAAATTATTATATTCTGACCTGAAAAACTCATTCTCTCTGACACAGTGCTCCTTTACTCCACTGACACAGTTTGCCAGATTTGCTCTAAGCCTGACTAATATGCTTAGTAGGATCATTTAAATACTCTCTGCAACATTAAGCTGGGCTGAGATATCAATTATTTCATAGCATCTGCCTAATAACTACAAGAAAAAGTATTTGTTTGAAGGCACAAAGTACCTTATGTTGCTCAACTTGGGCTTTAACAGCTTCACTATCTGTTGGAGCAGCTTCCCAGTCTGATGCAGTTTTGTCCATTTTTTGCAACCAATGCATCATTGAGGCCGATTCTTCCTGAATATTTTGCATTTTTGAAAGCATACTTTCTAGTTCTGAAATCTTTTCATTCAATAAAACTCCCAAATCTTCATAGCTGTGATTTACATTAGACATAGCTTGTTGAACAGTTGTCAGTTCTGTAAAGAGAGGTGCACAAAGACTGTGTTAGTTACAAGCCCTTGAAACAATACTGAATGGACTGAAACAGTATTGAAGAGTACTCTGAAGTCTCCCAAATAAGAAGTTACTGAATATGTTAGAATTATTTCCAATCCACTCTAAATGTGGCAACACTACATCTGAATGAGCTAATTTAAGTTCCTATTTGCAAGAATTTATTTCGCAGAAATTGTTATTTCAATACATACAAGTGCACAGACATTTCAATCTTTCTACCCATTGCTGTTTTAGTACTTTAAGTAACTATTCCATGACCAAAAGTTGAATATGCTGGGCTACAGTTCAGCTGCTATAAAGTCCTTATATAAAATTTCTTTTGTTTCTATGAAAGAGTTGGTCACAGTGATACAAATGCATACAAAATGGGTGTCTTTGTATACACATATTTATGTATATGTATATTTATGTATATGTTGTGAATGCTGATGGGTGTTGAAGTTTCAATCCCCATTGAAAGGTATTTCTCAAAAGTCATGTCTTATATTAAAATAGCCACCCCCATATAAATTTATAAAAGTATATATTGATTCAGAAAACAAGGCCAGATTTGGTCGGTCTTCAAAGAAAATAATGAGATAGGTATTGTTATAATTACTTAAATATCATGCCCCAGTCAATGTAGTTGTCTTATGTGATGGTGATGTGAAATTTCATTCTAATAATGACTGCTACAAGCAGATTTTGCACAACATTTAAAAAATGCTTCCATATTTAATAGTAATCGGCAAGCAATGTTTCTTTATCACATGCTGAATTTTTTACTGACCTTTATTTTTCAAGAAATCCTGAGTTCCTGGAGCTCCTCCTTCACCATTTAAAATTGCGCCACCTGTGGATCAAAAGAGATGAAGCCTCTTGCTTATCCGAGCTTTTTCCCACTAAAACCCCAGCACTTCATTTCCTCTTCAAAACAGCATGGATCCATAGCTGCCATTACAACATCAAGAATGAAGCTCCAGTACCATAAGTGGTATCACATAAGCAGAGCATGTGCATAGAGGGTGGGGTGTACATGCATGCACTTAGAAGGGTCCTACTGCTCACAATTCTGTACTAAACAACTCACCAGGACCAAAAGTTTATGCCCTAGCTATGAGGCCTATTCATATCCAGACTGCTAACATCACTTCCTTCCTCTCCCCGAAAGGACCCTGTTCCCTACTGAGAACAGTTTTACCCAGCTGTGATGGGTATGGCCTGGGAGAGGATGGATGACTGGCAAACGCTGCAATTGAGGAGAGCACTAAGCATTAAACAGCAGAGGCCCAGAGTGCTTATTGCAGACACCACAACCAAAGGCACTGCTTACTCAGAGCACCTTTACCCACCAGGGAGGTGGTTGAGATACAATTCCTGGAGGTATTTTAAAAACATGTAAGTGTGCTGCTTGGGGAGATGGTTTAGTGCTGGATGTGGCAGTGCTGAGTTAATGTTTGGACCTCATGATCTTAAGGGGTTTTTTCCAGCTTAAGAAGATTCTATGGTTGTGCATTTTAACTCTGCACAGAAAGCTCTCAAAACCAATTGCCTTAATCCCTCCCTATCTTACCATAAGCCAGACTATCATGTGCTCCATGATAGGAATTGAAATGTGGCACTCTTACACCTGAAGTCCTTACTGTCACTCGGAGGCAGCCACTCACCTAGGCAGCCCTAGTATCTGTAGTTAACCATAGTATCAATTAACCATAGTATCAGAGCCTCTGAAACCAGAGCTAATGGGCTTTGTCAAATGGAGTAGGACCAAAGAGCAGGGCCATGTGATCTCACCACAGAGAACTGCAAGGAGAATCACTTCCCGCTCTCCTGCACTCATGTATTCCCAGAAGTGCAATTAATTGAGGAAGACTAATGGTTGCCTTGGAAAAGGCTATGCATCCAGCCCCCAGTACCAGCTGGACAGTGAGGACTACATTAGTGGCAGCTGGAGGATGGCAAGAGAAAACAAACCAGACAAGAGAAGTCACAGGCTCCAGCCAGAGTCCTGTAGATCTTCACGCTCTTTTAGCTGGACTCTGGTATTTATAACCACGATAAAGTGATACACAGTACAGCTCTTGTTAAAGGGCAAATGTTCTGGTCTGGAAGATTATACCTGCTCTTACATGATAACTGTTAAACTATTTTTTCTATCTGAATGCATACAAGTAGAAAAGAGGCAGAGGAATGGGCCCAAATAGATCCTAGAACATTCCAAAATGTTCTTTGAATGATTTTTATTTGAAGTTCAAAAAAAAAAAACCCAAAACAAGAGGCAGCTATTACAATGACATATAAGAAAGTGTTCTATTTAGTGTTCTATTTTTGCCCAATAGGTATCATCTGTCAGTCCTGGACCTCCCAGTCATTTGTAGATGACCAATGAAGACCAACACACTTGAATTTATTTCCAGACCTAGTCACTTCAAGAGTGACTGAAAATGTGCTTATTGCCATTAGAACGCCCAGTGTCCTTAGACCATGTCTGGAATGATACTTGGCAGAATTACTGGCTTCTGTAAAACAAATTAATATTTAGCACTAGAGTAAAAAAAATCATGGAAATAGACTTGCTATCTTTAAATTACGATTGCCAGTACAATTTATCTGAAGGTCTAGTCAGAAAGGACATTTTGGCTCAGGAAAATCATGCTGAGATACAAAGTTGATTCCCTTCTGTGCTGCTGCTTCAATTAAAACACTGACTAAAACTAGTTATGATATCATATTAGGATGAGTACATTTACCTAGGCTCATTTTTTGTATAAACCATCTCCTCATGACCCTTCTAACAAAAACTCCACAACTCCGCAAACTTTCTGTGTTTGCTTGGTGTCACAGAACAGCCATTAAATATCTCTGTGCAGGTACATCAGAGTTGGCAGAACAAGGTTTGTATTTCTCTGCTTGCAGACCTGATGGATATGTGAGGCATTGAACACTGATCAGAATAAGTCAATTTCTCATTCTCAGAAGCTTTCTGGGATGACTTGAAGGCAACTGTGATACTGTAATTTTATTCACTATCTGGGAATTACATAACAGCTCCAGGATATGTTAAAGTTTCACATCAGCATACTTTTACATTATTTTAGCAGAGTAAAACAATGAGAATGTGTGCTGAATTACTACAGAAGCTAGACCGTTTAAATAAAATCAGCAAACAATGGTCAGAAGAGACACAGCGAAATGTTTTCTCACAAGCCATAATATTTGGAATACTAATCCAAGGGTGAAACAATATTAATTTTCGTCTTAAAGGTTTTTAAGAAGTCTTGGAATGTTATGGATACCTGGTTATACAAAAGCATACCTGATTTAGCAACTGCTCTTAGTTTCGCAGGAGAAGTCACAGCAGTGATTAAGTTACACAGCAAAGTTCCTCTGCTATTCATTTTTTGCAGTTCAGGTGCCTTTAATGTCCATTCATCTTTTAAATTCTGGTTAAGAAAGACAAGTAATGTGTTCATTACAAAACCAACTTCATACTTAAGAGAATTAGTGTACAGAAGCTAACAACTTTTCTGTTTGGGAATCTGCTGCAAAACATACAAAGCAAACGGGAATGTAAATGCAGACTGCAAACGCCCTAGTCCCAATTACTGTGACTGCTTACACCTTAAATCTGTATCTCAACATTAGTAATAGGTGCCTTATTTCCTTCAGCCAGATTTCACTTCTCCTAAAAAGGCTTACCAATGTATCTTCCAAAGGTTTCTTTAACTCCTCTGTATTCAGAGAGGGCTGTGCTGCTGGAATTCGTTCTGTTGTCTCTTTTATCCATTTCTTTAATGATTCTACAAGGAGCTCAAAAGAATCCATTTGTTTCTGACAAGATGATACATCCTCTTCTCTAGACAATTAAAGACAAAAGGAATGACAGTATTCCTTCTAATAATTAATCCAACAAATATTATTAATCTGGTACTACTATTCCTAAATTCAAAGTATCAAAAAGCTAATTTTATGGATATAAGCAGAATCTGCAAAACCTAGTTGTACTTCAAAGGTAACTTCTATGGAATCTCTTATAATTTCTCCAGTTCTCCTTTGCAGTCTGATGCCAAATAGCACTCTAAAGCAACATACACAGGCAGCAATTTATGTTCTGTCACAGAGGGGGAGAAGTAGGTTTTTCTTAAAATTGCCAAGAATTCTGTGAATGTCATAGAATTTGAAAAACTACTTATCTTTATTGTCCTTTTTAGAGCTCTTGGGCCAGACAAATAGAGGCATTTTCAAATAGAATCTTTTCCTTGCAATAAAAACCCCCTTACTTACTCTGGTCAACAGCAGTATCTTGAGATTGCATTTGAAAGGATAGCAGTAATCACAGCATTCACACTGTGTCATTAGCTAAAGTGGAAACACTTTGACTATTCAACTTACTTTTCTTTTATTGTCTCCTCTACCTCTTTGAATTTCTTTGACAAAGCATTTACTTTTTCTAATACCAGTGCTTTATCTCCAGGAAGAGCATGGAATGAAAGTTCTTCAAGGAGCTGCTTCAAAACTTCCAGATCCTTCTTGTGTTGTGCCAATTCTACACTAGCGTCCTGCAAAACAGCATTATATTCTTCATATTAGACTTTACAATCACTTGTTAAAAATTAAACTCTTAATTTTAGCTACCCAAACAATGTTGGGAAAAAAACATGCCTTGTGTCTTATTTAATCACTCAGATGAGTTACACTAAGAATGCACAACACAGACAAATTGAATGCTACAGTACCTGCATGTATTGAGACACTTCACTAACATCCTTTCTTGGTGCCTCCGTCTCACTTAGTGCCTGGTTTTTCTCATCAAGAAATGACTGAAGTTTTGTTGACAGACCTTCAAATAACTCCACTTTAGTCTTCAATTCTTCCATTTTCATAAGCTTCTCTCTATGCTTGTTACTTGCTTCAGAAAACCGTCCTGCAAGTTCACTCATTTTAGCTTGCAGTGTGGATGCAGTGGATGGATCTGTTGTTTCCATGAACTTCTTCACTTTTTCATTCATAGTGTTAATACTGCTTTGGCGACCTGCAATGTCTTGTTCTAGCATCTGAAACATACAAGAACTACTTTGTATTACTTGCAACTAAATTTTAAGAAGTGAAATTCATCTACTATATAAAGCAACAAATCACTACAGCTAGACCATCAGTAATCTATTTCAGCTACAAAAATCCTTATCAGCAGTTTCACTTCACACAACAGTCCTCTTTTGTAAGTATTTTGAACCCAAAACAGGTACCAACCTAAGATTTTAATTTTCTTTAAATCTGAATTATCAAACAAATGTTTCTTTTTTCAAAGAATGCTACTTACAATGCTTTTACTGATAATATCCTGAATAGCAGCAGAATTCAAAGGCACTTGATCTTGTTCTTTAAGGCTCTTTTCAACTCCTTCCATCCAATCCAGCATTTCATCCAAACCATCCTGTACACTTAGGGATCGTGTCAGAGTTACTTGAAGCTTCTCATTCCTTTCATTCACAGATTTGGATAAATTGTCATATCTTTCTAAAATATCATCTGATAAAGAGAAATACATTTCAATGTTTTCCTCTAGCCAAACTAAGCTTTTAGCTTATTTTACCAGCACTCTCCAGTTGAGTCAAAAATTACTATGTTAGAATGAAGAAAAAAAGTCAGCTTTAGTAAGTAAAAACACTGAAGCAAAGACCACAACTTCAAACAGAGCCAAGAAACACACTGGACAAGGGAAATGAGGGAGTAGCATACAGCTCTAATGCCCAGTGTTAGAAACTGGTTTCCATGTAGCTCTAGCTTAAGACAGCTGTTGACTGTTGCCAAGAAATAAAATATCATGAGTATTAAGACAGCTCTCCTACAATTATGTCTCTTATGTTATTGTGAGATCTGAGAGGTTCTTCCAGATGGGTCTTCATTAGACATCCAACACTTTCAAAATAACTCTCTGAACATTACAAGCTCCGTGTACCTCCCATAGAGTTTTATCACCAACTCCAAAGAGTGAAGCCACAGTTGTTTTATTTTGTTGTTTTGCAACTTACTGATGGGATTCCATGAAGAGATAGCTGTGTGATACACAGAGAGCATCTTCAAGCTTCAGACAGCAGTGAATGACACGCTGTGCTACTCCTCACAATTTATAGGAAAGAGTATTAGGTGTAAGTGGTAAAGTTTTGGTGGTGCTAAGTCTTTTTGGCTCATGTGAGAGGAGGTCAGTGACTGTCCCACGGAAGAGACATGGTTCTAGCCAACTCCAGCTGACCCACCACAGGACACAGCTGAGCTCCTCAGCCAAACTGGTGGTACCACTGGAAAAAAATGTATTTAAGAAAAGGGAATGGGACTGAGAAATGAGGGAAAGGAAAGTATGAAAACAGCCCTGCAGACATGAAGGTCAGAGAAGAAAGAGGGATAAGAGATGTTCCAGGTGCTGGAGCAGAGATTCCCGTGAAGCCTGTGGAGGATAGAGGAGCAGACAACCACACTGCAGCATGTAGAGGACCCATGCTAGAGAAGGTGGATATTTCCTGAAGGAAATGCAGCCTACGTCCATACTGCAACAATATTAACCCAAAAGATTTCAGCCTGCAGAGATGTCTCTCACCAGAGCAGGGGAAACATGTGAGGAGGAAGCATCAGCAGAGAAATTATGGACTGACCACAAGCATTCATTCCCATCCACACTGCACCGTTTGTCAGGGAGGAAGGGGGACTAGTTGAGAAGAAAGGAGTAATGGTGAGCCTGGAAAAAAAGTGGGGTGGAGGATAGTGTTGCTGTAATTTATTTTTGTTTTGCATTTCCCAAACCTGTTTTATTTAGCAATAAATGAAATTTAAGTTTTGCCAAGCCAAGTCTGTTTTTCCCATGACAATAAAAAGTGAGTGATCTCCCTGTCTTTATCTCAACACATGGGCTTTTCTATCTTAATTTTTACCCCCGTCCACTTGAGCAAGGGTAATGAGAGAGAAGGTTGGGGTGGGGGGGCATCTGGCAGCCCACCAGTCAACACTTCATAGACAGTTTCTTAAAGTAAGAAGGAAGTAATTCCTAAGCTAGGAAAACTTCAAATAACTGCCTTTAAACAGGGTCCTTGGAGTCATATTTCTCTGGAGAATTTATGATCCCCAGCAAATCACTACCTCTGCTCAGCAATCCTTATTTCTGTAAAAAGAAAATAATGAAATTGCAGTGAAAGGCATATGGATCCACGTAGGAGAGAGACCAACAATTAAATGACTGTGTTGTAATGACTTATGACTCAACAAAACACAGACTTGAACAGTGACATCAGAATGTGGAAGATCTGTAATTTTTCTTTTCCAGAACCTGCATGCAGACACAAGTGATAAAAAGAGGTATTAAGAAAAGCAAATATTTTACCCAGTGTTTTCTGAATCTCATCTTTGTCTGGTGTCAACTCTCCCCTTGTGTCCAATAACACTTCAGCAGCTTTTTTCAGTTTTTCTACAGCAATTTGGTGGTTAGACACTTGTCCCTGAAGAACCTGTAAAATTCCACTATTATCAGTTATGCTTTTCAGTACAGTTGATATTTACAGAAGCAAGACTTGAGATATGTCACAGAACCTAAACTTAGTTCTGGGAATAAACTAACTCGGTTTGTCACCTCTCCTTAAGAAAAATCTTGACCGACGGTTATGGTTGCTGTCAACCTTCTGGCCCTTGTTTTAGTTCATTCCCCACCTTTTTTACCTCACTTTTAGAATAAAACATATGGTAAAGTCTGACCCAACTTATTTCTTGCATTTAACTTCAAATGTGTCTTTTGATTAATTGTTTCTAAAGATCCTTTGTATAGACTATTATAAACACATTTTTCAACTCAGCATCAAAGAACAATTCAGAGGAAAAAAGCATACAATCAACAGCAGCAGTTACACATTCACCAGCACTGGTATCAACAAAGGTTCAGGCTGATATTGTAGCACAAACAGGAGTAGCTTGAAACAAGATTATTGCCTTAACAGCCAGGACCCCCTGAAGTAGTGTGGCTGAATTTTGCCTAGGTTTGTCCATCTAACCAAGGAACACATGTTCAGAGAGCAGCCCAGCCATGATTCTCTTCAGAGTCAACAAACACAGTAAGGCTGAATCAAATTTCAGTGGCTTTATATCTCTAGTGTGTAAGAATACTTTGGGGTAAATAATTTTAAATTCATTTATTTTTAAATTATTTCAGGCCTCTGTGCTAGTGTTTGTTTTGAGTCACTTGAAACTTATACAAGTCCAAATGAAGGGACATCTCATTTACTTTTTGATATTCATTGATACTCGATGAATACATGAATCAAAAGGTAATCGTGTGTGCCCTGCCAGCACAAAGAAGTCTTGTCAGTGCACTCAGCACTGGTACCCAGAGCATAAGAGTGTGCCAGAGGACAGCACATCATCTTGCTGACCCATTTGTCACAATGAGTCTCTGAGAGATCTGAAGAGGCTTAGGCTAGAACTTGTGCAGAAAGGAAAAAAAGAAAAAAAAAAAAAAGAAAGATGTACCAGGAAACCTTGTATGCTAACAGAAGGCTAGCAAGCTGATGCCAGAGGCAGTGAAGAATATTCTGAAGAACAGTTAATCCCCATAAAAAGATTAGACCTCACCATGCTGCCAAGGTCTGTGTCTAGCTGGATTATCAGCTGCATGTGTTGGCTACAAGGGACAGCTTTAACTTGCAACACCTGACTTCCTCAAAATACTCTTTGTTTTGCTTTCATTAATTGGCTATCTTTCTTCTGCCTCCTATTTTTTCTCTTCCTTTGAATCTTTTGACATTTTGTACCCTCTTCCTTCTTTCCAACTCATAGTCATTGAGTGCTCTTTTGTGTGGCAAGTAATCCATGTAGACATTTCATAAAAAGAACCCTAGTACTCACTCCCTTTGTATTATGTCCATGAAAATTTGCATTATGGAGAATATAATTCATTTTGGCATAACAAACAAAAAGTTTAAATGAAGCTTCAAATTGTAATTGGTTTTATTCCTACTGTTCTAGTGCCTGGAAGCACAAATGTACCTAAACATTCAATTGTTAGGAGTTGACAATTTACACTTTTAATTTCGTTGTCTTAAACACATCTGTGATTTGTCTCCTTTTGCTGTCATGCGGGTGCCTGGGCATTTCCAGCAGCCAATTTGAAAGATAAAGGTAACTATTGCTCAGGCTGATGTGGGGGAAATGGTTAAAGCATGTACCTTCCAAAAGCCATTGACTATAATTTTTCAATAGTAAAAGCGTCTGATCTGCACTGATACTTCACTGAGCATAGACAAAACAGCAAGGATGTGCTTGACCAGTAGTCTTGCTCCCTAAAAAGAAATAATCTTGTTTTTTTTTTAATGGTACAGGTGATTGAATGTGTTTATGAAAATATAACAGTCAGTTCAAAGATGACAGACTCTATGAAATTTTATATGCCTCACCATATACTTGGGTTCCTAAAGCCTTCTCCAAACCTACACTTTGTACAGGTATCCAGAGTTTTACTTTACAAGCTCTATCACTACCTTGTCTTGCCTGTACTAGGATTTACATAAAGTCATGAGTTACATCCTCAGTGGCAAAAAATAAAAAATACTGTTTTTCTGTGCAACACAAATTATGTTAAATTCACTCTATGCAGGGTATATAGCACTGGATGAAACTGAAACAGGCAGACAGACTACTCACATCACTCTGTTCACCAGGTATTATCCCCTTCATAATGAAGTAACACACAAATGTGAACAGAAAAATAATCAAGAGTCACAGACAACAGTCAAATACACTTCTCTATCTGGAACCCTATCCCAGCCTTATTCTGATGGCAAACCATAAATCCTTTCTTACTTCAAAAACTTTCCAGATTTCACCCTATAATTTTCTAAATGATAGAAAACACATTTGCTTTCACCACCGCTGATGGCATCTTGGTACCCCCATTTTTTTCACCCCGTGCTTTTCACATATTGCTCTGGACAGCCAAAGTTCAGAACCATAGAAGCTGTATGCCCACATGCAAGGCAAGAATTTGGTCTGTGGCAACTCGGATTATATTAGATCATCCTGGTTTTCAGACAAAAAAAGCAGTTCCTTTTAGGACAGAAGTGGTGTTGCATTTTAAAGCTTTTCACCTTAGTTTCTTCAAGTTGTCTTTGGAGATTTTTGGGATCTACTGCAATTGGCTCTGATAGTTGTTTGTTCACAGCTATTTCAGAGGCCTGGAGTCCTGACAAAAGTCCAGATGAAGCATCTTCATAATGCTGGTATTTATCCACCAGGTCTTTAAGGTTATTTCCAAGGATGCTACACTAAAAGAGTAAACAAGAAACAAGCAAATATTCAGGCATTAAATTGTGTGCTGCATTTCATACCAATCTCAAAGTTATACACTCCTTCCTGTAATACTGCATCATTTTTTCCTGGCATCATTTCACTCTCTGATTTCTGAACTAAGACATGACAGCTGGACAGGCTATGCAGGTCTTACCAGTTTGTGCTCCTAAAAGGTGATATAGGATTAAATCAATGATGCAGGTGGAAAACTGGCATCTTACTTGCTGTACTAGAACAGGAAAACTTGAGGAATAATTTTTGATTCACTGATGTAAAGATTCTTTATCAGAACTCTGGCACCAAAAATGTAGAAAGCAAGTAGAAAGTAGAAATGTAGAAAGCCACTGGAAGCTAGAATTTATTTTTAAAATCAGGAGAGATATGTTTGTTCATTAAAATACAAACAGTGGAGTACTGTTTTCATAACTACCTAACCTGCATAGTGAATCCAAAGCGATATGTTTCTGTTTGTACATATGCTTTGTTTTCTTAATTTAAAAATGTCATCTGAACAAGATCCTATTAGTCCTATGTGTTAGCATACCCCAAAGTGTTTACAGTGAATTGTCACGTATAAAAGTCAGTGAAACTCTTTCAGACTTTCTGGAGATGGTTTCACAAGCAAATCTGATTGTATCAAGTCATAATATTTATAAACAA
>WEIU01018353.1:43753-79397 GCA_013389925.1 Aegithalos caudatus
TTAAATATTTATATTCTGAACCTTCCAGATACTATATTTTAATATTCACAAATGGTACTTGGTCTCCATCTGGTGGGCAGACATAGAACTTGCTTATTTGTATAACCAGTTAACCAAGAACTGACTTTAGGATTCCTTCAACATATAAACCTATAAAATAATGTGTCACACATGTGCAAATACATATATATAAAAGTGAAAGCAATTTAAGCATTTATTAAAGCAAGAAACTTTTACTAAAGGCAAAAAAGGTTACCAATTCATTTATGACTTGGAAAATCTCACTAATTGTGGACGAATTTTTAGAATTCTGTCCTTAAAGACACAAAATGTCTACATTGTTCTGCATATTTATTGTCAAATATTTAAAGCATGTCTATTATAACCCTGCTAAATGTATATATGGAAAGGATAGAATTTGGAAAACTGACAAATCAAGCTGCTGGCATGGGATTTTTATGTGCATAAAAACAAGCCCTCTGAAAAATTTTGCTATGAAATCTTTACATTCACACTCAAAGTAATTCAATAAACCAACTGGAGGAAATCTAACATATCAATAGAATTGTCAATTTAGCTTCCCTGTTCATACCACTTAAGCAGAAAAAGGAAAATGTGCTTCTCTAAATGAACAGCTGTCTTGACAAACCGAGAAAACAAGTTTTACACTGCATTTTTAATCATGCAATCAAATACAAGTATTTATAGAATTTACATTTCTGAGCATGAAAACCGTAAGGAGATAAAAAATTTCCAGACAAAGATTGCTACTATTGCAGATCAACAGTGTACCAGAGGACATTGAAGCTCTACTAAGGAGTTAGACCCTATGATCTTAGAAAAATACAAAGTAGCACACAATGGTTCAATTAATAATTATCTCAAAAGTTTACAGTTCTGGAATATTATCAATATTGAACAACACTTGATTTTTTAAAAATAGATGGAAATTGGGCATGTGAGACTAGTTGGTGATGTTTGTCTAGTTCTATCAGGCAGATTCCATATGTGAACCTAGCACAGAGAGCTAGATTATCTTTCTTCTCTAAGATACATGGAGGATTTTGCACTGCTAATTACTCATTAGTTAGACACTAAGCTGATACTGTTAAGGATAATGTTTACTTGGCAGAACAGTGTAAAATAATTGCTGTCCTTACATCACTAAGTTCTTTCATGCCTAGTGCTGGCAACAAAGGTCACATTGGGATAAACTGTTTCAGGATACAGATTAAAATTAAAACTTTATCTGCTATTTTTGGCACAGTCTCTCTCTTTACAGTCATTTTATTAGTAGGGAGACAAGCAAAAAAACAGCTATGGGAAATATTACAAGTAACATAAAGTATTACAATTTCTTTCCACCCCAAAACATTACTCAAGGCATTCTGAGCTGCCACAGAGGCTGTTGAAAGCTGGAAAAAACAATGAAGAACTATCTCATTTATTTCTTATAACACAAAGTAGAACGTATCATCCATTCAGACCTTTAATAGTCTGACACCTGACTAAAGCAGACCTTCTAGAGAAGCATCTTGTTCTGTCATCTAACTTGAGAAACGAAGAATTTACAACTTCTCACGGTGTTTGTTTCATCAACTAGCTCCTGTCTACACAAATGGCTACATCAATTACAGCAGTCATTCCTATTCAGTATAAATAAAACTTACCTTAGTATAGAGAGATTTGAAGCGATCCGAAGCTTTATCCAGTTTATTTTGCACTTCAGCATACGTAGCCGAAGTATCGATGCCATCTTTGTCAACCTTCACTCCATCTCTTTTGCTACATGACCTTGCAGCATCCAAAACTCTTTGTCCAGAAATTGTAATGTAGCGTAAATCACCTTTGTGAGATATAACATCTTCTGAGAAGCTTTTCTGCCTTTTCAGTTTGACCATAATACCACCGAAGTCAGAAGCGCCTGCCTCCAAATTGTCGAGTTCCTGTTCTGCCTGCTGCAGCCATGTTTCAAACTCACTATAGTCTGCATCGAATTTCTCCAGTTCTTCCCTTAGAGAATGGGTCAATTTCATTTTTCGTTCTGATTCAGCCAAAGCAGTCTCATACTGAGCCTTCAGCTCCTTCATGTTCCTTTGCATCTTGTCTTTTTCCTCAGGGGTAAGGTAGTGCCCTTGTTTCTCGAGCAGTGTCTGAGCAGACTGAGTTGCTACTATGATAGCCTGCTGCTGTGAAATAATTTTCTCATGTTGAGCCTACAAATAAAAGAATGAATTACAACCAGGACCTTCTCACATGGTTCCTTAGAAAAGGACATGCAAAACAAAAGCCAAAATGACAAAAGGCTTTTCTAATTTTCATGTTTTTTATTATAAACCCAATTTTTTTCAGTAATTTAAGTGAAAGTGTGACTCTCGGTCATCAAAGTTCTGTGCAGTTAAAAAAAATGTAGAAAACATTCAATGGTAATTTTTGCCATATGTACAGACCATGACCATATGGAAATGTTCAAGTATCACTGCAATTCAGCAATACCTGGACGTATATATCACACAAATGTTTTCCACTGTATTTCCAAAACACAACTCTTTAGAGAAAAATTAGACGTCATCAACCTATAACTTTTTTCCTAAAAAAAATAATGTGCTTATTATTTAGCATTTATGGTAGTGCACTTCGTGGAATCAAAATTTTCCTAATTCTCTGTCTCAAAATGGGATTTAACAAATAAAACATTCAAAGGTAGGCAACTTTCCAAATCAAAACTCTCCATGTCCCATTACTTATATTACAGCTACCATTACAGACAAGCAGACCTAAGGGAGTAAAAGCATCAAACATATTACAGAAACTTTCTTCTTACACTCAGTGAACAAAAATTACTTGGGTTTTGAAATTTCATTTTTCAAAATCCAGAGCCATGATTCTTATCAAATATAGTTAGTTATAAACCAGGTCCAGTTGACATTAAAAAATCAAGACAATCTACACATGTAAATTTTTCAATCCCATAGAAATATTTAAGTCCAGTAACTAGTAGAATATTCAAAAAAACCCAACATTTCAAATATATTATTTAAAAAATTTCTTCATTCTTGAATGTCTCCCACGAAAAATAAACAGTATGTTTTTCTTCCATGAGTACAGTGGCCAATTATTCTGTAGACACTAGGTGCAGAAATGAACTGTTGAAAAAGTAGAAGTAAAAATATCATGTACACAAAACCCAATAATTTTATTTGTTTAAGTTGCTTTTGGGGTTTTGGTTCCTAGGGTTTTTTAGTAAAAAAGGAAATTCAAAATGCTATCAGCTACAAGCAGAATAATTTTCTTTAAGGTGTTCAATCAACTCACACATAAAGGTTCTTGGTCTCTCAGCTGTAAGTTAGCAAAACCATAAAACTGAACTCTAATTATTTTAAATGTTTCCAACTTATCAGGAAAATCTATTTTTAAAATGTTGCACTGTAATTTTATGAAACTCACTCTTCTGAAGTCTTCAAACCCTGCTTTGCCCATGTGTTAAAGTTGTAGGAAATGAAAACTATAATTTCAGTAAACTATTATTTGCAGCAAATTGCAATCAGTATTCACAAGGGAATTAAAGTGTGATGAATCATCTGGGTATAACAGAGATTTTTGAAAAAGTCACATGAAGTGTAAGAATTTATATTGATACTTTTTGTATTTTATTTCCCTGCATCAATTTTTCACTACAAAAAAATACTAGACTCAAAACAAAGATTCTTTACATTTCCCTTGCAGAATGTGCCCTTTCTCTTACTTCATAGAAAACAACTACAGTAACAGAAAAAAGTGACAAATGTGCAATAAATTCTAACTACTGAAATTCCTACCACTGTGTATTACTGTCTTCCTAGTGCTTGCTCCAAAGCCTACAGAGACAGGATGATATTGAGTTCACTTATGTTGAATAAAGAGTGATACCCCTAAATGTTGAATAAACCCAGTAACAGTACCTTGACTTTCTGATACTGCTGGTTCAGATTATCATCTATGCTTTTTACTAGTCCATCCACTCGAGTTTCAATGTCTTGCTGCATTTCCAGTAGATTGCCATTGACATCATCCTCCTCTCCTTCAAAAACTTTCACATCTCCTTCTTCAAAGTGTGTTCCATTCTGTTCTATCACTTGCTGAAATTTCCGTCCATGCTCGGCTTCTTTATCCACATTTGATAACCAATCCAAAAGATTTTCTATTGTATTTTTACTTTCTTCCAGCTGCTCTATGGCTGCAACCTACATTGAAATTTCACAGTTTCAATTTAGAAATCTTCTTTAAAGATCACAAAACATCAAATAAATATACAAATAAACCATTTAAAATAAAATATTAAAGAAAAATTTTGATTGCTGTAGAGATTGCTGTTTATTTTATAAGAGAATAAACCAACAGTTTATTAGTTATCCAAATGAAATATGATCTTAACCTCTCCACAGTTTATCAGTATATATTGCATTTGCTTTGCCAGGTTTTGGAACTGAGAGGGCTGCAGGGGTGGCTCCTCTGAGAAGCTGCCAGAAGCTTCCCTCATGTCCAACAGCCCCAATGCCAACCAGCTCCCAATGGCCCCACCATTTGCTAAGGCCAAGCCCATCAGGAATGGTGGTAAATAACTCTGGGATCACATAGTAAAAGGATTTTTAAAAAAAGCTTAAAAAACAGCAGCCTGAGGAGAGGGATGAGAATTTGTGAGAACAGCTCTGTAGACACCAAGGTGAGTGCAGAAGGAGGGGCAGGAGGTGCTCCAGATACCAGAGCTGAGATTCCCCTGCAGCCCATGGTGCAGCCCATGGTGAGGCAGCTGAGCCCCTGCAGCACATGGAGGCCAGGGGATGCAGAGATCCACCTGCAGCCCAGGGAAGACCCCACTCCAGAGCACCTGGATGACCAAAGGAAGCTGTGACCCCATGCAAAGCCCACACTCGAGCAGGCTTGTGGCACAACTTGTGACCCCATGGGGTCATTCCATGTACTGGAACATTGTGCTTGAAGGACTGCACCCCATGGAAGGGACCATGCTGGAGCCACTGGGAAGGACTCACGTTGGAGAAGTTCATGAAGGACTGTCTCCTGTGTGAGGGACCCCATACTGGAGCACAGGAAGCATGTGAGGAGTCCTCCCCTTGAGGAGGGAGGAGCAGCAGAGACCATGTCTGAAGAACTGACCACAACCCACATTCCCTATCTCCCTGGCACCAGTGGTGGGAAGGGGGGAGAGAATTTAAGAGCTGACCATAAGACATGAAAAAGGTTTGAATAAAGATATGAAACAGTTGCCTAAAAACCTTTTCTGTTTCCTGTTTAATTGCTGTTGTCATAGCTTTATCCAGTTCTTTTTTGGACTCTTCTGCCTTCTGGCTAAGGAGCAAACACTTGGTCTTAGCTTCATTTAGTTTCTGTTCCAGAATAGTCTTGTCTTCTTGTGACAACTTTTCTCCGTTCTCTTTCAAGAAGGTCTCAGTATTTTTCACAATCTCTGCCAGTGTCTGGGCACTTGTTCTCATGTCTTTTTGTATCTCCTTTTGATAAAAAAGAAAGAGAATTGGAGTAAGTAAATTATCCATGAGATCTGTCCAATTAACTTTATTGGAACTATCTCTCTTTATTGGGTAAGCACCACACTGGTCCTTCCTAGCCACACATGATACATTATAAATTGCAGACAATTACTAAAATCAAAGGCATCAACATCTGACAATGTGATTGCAGTTCAATCTTTTATAACTTTTTTTTTTTTTTAATTGCAAATCTGTTTGCTTACAATCCTACTCAGACTGAGGCTGCTATCCCCCCATTTTTTTAACAGTTCATATATTGTGTTTCCATATATGCAGAACATATATATCTTACTGTTTTGGAAATCAAGACTTAAGTAAATCTGCTACACTGCAGTTAGTAAAGCGAGTCTCCTGAAAAATTCTGATCCATTACTATCCTAACAGAAAGCTTCTGAAAATAATTCGTGGGTTTGTTCAGGCCAGAAACAGCACACAATTTTTTTTCTTCTATTGTAATCAGTCATAATATTTCAGTCTCTCAAGAATGTTTACTTCCATTGAATTCCACAGTGGACACATCTTTTAATTTACCCAAAGCAGTTTTCCTAGTCAGCCTCCCACTTATCTGAGAAGAGCTTTAATTGTATTAATTACACTGTTGAATACATTCCCCCAGTTACTGAAACAATGACATTTTTCACCATTTTATGCAATGTAACAATCTTGGAGGTGCAAGACATGATATTTGATCCTCATTCTAGACTAAAGATTTTGCAGAAATTATAGAATATAGCAGCTAAAAAACTGCAGCTCATCAGCATTAAAAAGCACATTAGAAAGATTTTCCTGGAGACTCTGTATCAAGAAAAGCTTCTCCTGTGACCAAGATCTCTGTGCTCCCTTTCAAAAAGTGCACTGAGGATGAAAGTTCTGACTTGATCTAAAGAAGACTGGTTTTAGCCCCATTTTGTCCTAAGATACACTTTTTGAATGGCGATTCCAAGAAATCAGTCAGAAAATAACAACTAGTCTGCTAGGCAGTCACAAACAGCTGATGGAAAAACAAAATGAGGCACATGCTGTATCAATTCTTCACTCCCCATGGGTACCCCATTTAGGCCATAAATCCTTTAGACAGGTAAGAGAGAGTAAAAGCTAACGCAGGGGTGTCTGTATGACTGACTATAAGAACAACTTTGACAAACTAGATGCATTACTTAAGGATAAGTAAAGCAAGGCAAGATGAATAAGGAAATTTCTCTTTTTACAGAGAGTTGAAGCTCCACAGTATAGTAAACTATAGTTCTAGGAGGAGGAAGAAAAGGAATACCAAATCCTTCCGTTTTGTAACTATCACAAACTCAATATTTATCAGGACAGATTAAAAGCTTATAGATGACTGGACACAGATGACTGGATGAAAAGCTTATGGATACTGGATACTAGAAGATCAAGGAAAGCAAGCAAATTGAAAGGGGTTTGCTACATGAGGACACCAAAGAGTGCAAGAAACACTAACAAGAACCAGAATTCAAAACAAAACAAGAGTGAAGCAATGGAAAGCTTGCAGCAAAATCTTTCGAAGTACTCTGAACAGGAATAAACACTTCCTGATACCAGTTAAAAAGCTGGCTAAATTATTTTAGGATAAAAACCACAAGTGATTTTATCACATTCAACAGAACAATCTTAAGCTAATATATTAGCAAAATTCATGCCTGCTTCAAGAGTGCTATTTGAAGTGTGTAGCACATACTCCCTATTCTAGGGTCTCCTCATTTGGAAGTTTCTCTTCTCCCACTGGCACGTACTGGAGTATATTCACAGGCAGCAGTTTAAATGCATGCCACTAAGCCTTTGCTTTTGGTAGGTCAAACAAATCAATTTTATTCTCCTCTCACATGACAAGCCTCGTTACTCAACAAAAGAGTCGAGTCACTCTCCTCTGCACTCAGCCTTCTTTAACTTCTCTGACTGGAATTGTGCATACCTCCTGTTTGGTCTGGTATTGTTCCAGCTCAGCCTTGCTGTCTCCAATAACAAGAGACTGTCGCTGTCCAATGAGTCGATTTTCAGTCTGTGTAAGCAAATCACAGATTTCCTGCAGCTTCTCTTTGCATTCCTGCTGCCGCTCAGCCATGTCCTATATTAGAGCCAAGTACAATTGAACAATAAGACAAAAAAATCCTCACTTCAGGATCCAGCATTCTAACAGATATTAGAAATCTTTGAACGTCAATATTGCAAAGCAATAACTTTAAAAGTATGCTGTAAACATGATAGCAGTGGTACAAAGAGCAAGATGAACATACAGAAGTTATGGATAAACCTCAAATATGTTGTAAGTAAAAGAGACCATGTTTGATGGAATTGCCCAATAGAAGTCTGGCCATGCACATATGTGAAGGATGAAATCTCCAAACAACAGGAGTGAAAATCCAGTCTCTTAACCACTTGAAACCTGTGATAAACACTATTAATTCTGAAAAAAAGGACATCAAAACAGAGGTTAGTTGTGAATGTGAGTTAGCTCTTTTTGGTATGCATAACATGTTACCTGAATAGAAACTGTGGACTTTTTAAGCAGTAGAGAAGAACAAAACATGCAAGCTCATTATTGTTACAAAGTCCTAAAAAACTTATCGGTGCCTTTCTTATACTCAATTTTATGCTTCTTTTACAAAATATAGTAGAAAGAGATGTTCTTAGAATGGCAAAATAATACCAAGTCTTCAGAATACTAAAGCACTTTTAATTACACATAAACCAGGGGCTGACGTGGCAATTCTGAGTCCTAACAGTGCTGCTGTGAGAGGAGAGGAGGTGCTGTTAAGCTGCAGCACCTTATCAGCCTCTTTTGACTCTACAAAGGCTGCTTACACTTGCCAGCAGCAGCCATGCCAGCTGAAGAAGTAACTGGCCCAACCTGTTACTCACCGTTTTCCCAATGCCCACACCTAGAACTGCAAGTATCTTGGCTGATTTACTCATATGTTTGTCCCTCTAACCCATCTTAGTCAAAACAATCCACTGTACGTGGATTTTAACAAATCTGGTTCTTGGGCTAAGAAGATCTAGAGAAAAGATCACATAAGCAGATGACCTGGCAAATTGAAGGGAAAGAAAATCTTCAGCAAGACCAAAGTGTTATGCAATGGTGCAATAGCAAGTTCAATGATCAGTATAGCTCAGATCAATTACTGATATAGCTGCTGAAGAAATAACACTTGTGAGTTATCTCAAATAAATTTCTCTTGTTGCTACAAAGAGCAGACCTGTTTCTGTTCTTAAATTAATATGCTATTTCTGTGAGTATAACAACAAAATATTGGTAATTCACCAAGTTTCATCAATATCATCTTTGCAGAACTACAAATGTATCTGTAGTAAAAAGAAAAACGATAGAAATACACTCAGTATAGCATGCTGGTATTAAAATTCCTCATCCATAGACAGAAACATTCAGCACACATTTACACGGAAAGGCAAACCTTCTGATCACCCAGATCTTGCACTGCCTGTAACTGAGTCTCTAAACTTTCCACTTGAGAAGTTACTGCTTCCTGTGCCTCCTGAAAAGATTTCTGGGTCGTGTTTAAGAGCCTCAACAGCTGTTTGCTCTGATTAGGAGAAAGATCTTCAGCATGTTCAGAAATGAAGAACTGAACATCAAATGCAGTGGACTCCAGTTGCATTTTTTTACAGCTGAGCTCTGCAGCACTGTTCTGTAAATAAAGTGAAGGCAATTACTAGCAACAAAGAAAAATTGAGTACAAATAAACCTCAATTATACCTACCATCTCTTCTTAGCCCATAGTCCAAAATGCTTTTGGTAGACAATTTAACCATGGAAAATCAAAACTCAGAATCATACTGACACATTCAGGTATGACATTAGAACTTGGGCATGGTTTGCCTCAGGACAGCTTGTGTCCAAGTAATAATAAATGTGATCTTGTACATCTCTACTTCTTTTCTCTCTCATGGATGTTCGAAAACTGACTGACCTTCAACTCTAAAGGATTTATGGCAGGTTAGATGTAACATTTCTAGGTTCTAGTTCTGAAGATACAGAAATTTTAAAATATATACTTGAATTGTTCCTATACTTAACTCTGCAGCAACAATGTCACCATTTCTAGCAATGTGGCAAATTCTGCCAACAGCTACATACTATGGAGCCCCCTATGACCATACCAATTCTCTGGAACTCTATTTAAGAACATTACAACTACTAAAATAATTTTTATTATTCATACATATAGAAGTATATGAACTTTACTAAAAATCTGATCTGCTCTGTTTCCCATTACTCATTTTATGGAGTGTGTAATGAAGACACCTTTTATCTTTCCCCATCTTGTATTCTCACATATAATTTATTTGGAAGACAATTAAACTTCAGTAAAGATTCTGAACTCACTGCATAAAAATCCAGTTTTAATCACTGAAATATTTGTGTTATAAATTAGATTTCTAAAAGGCTCAGATTTTTTGCAACAACTGTAAGTAGAACCAAGAGCTTTCTCAGTAACCCTAACTCTATTAAACTTGGGGTTTTTTTTCAAGCAAAAAAACAAATCAACAAGATTTTATTACTGGATTGTCAGATGGTTGTGTTCTTAAGTAATCACTTCTTGTCATCTCTTTAGGCGATAGAGGTCATTGAGAAAGAATTTTTTAAAAAAGCTAATAATTAATAATAGAGAGGAACTTTTGCCAGAAGCATCAACTCACCTTAAATAGGTGTAAACTCTTCTTCATCTCTTCTATATCATTAGTATTCATAGTGAAGTCATTCATTATTTTCTTGTTCTCTGTGATCCAGTCTGAAAATCTCTGCAGCTGGTTTAAAAGTTGCTGGTGTAATCCTGCGAGCTTAGACTAGAAAGGGAAATTGTATCTTTATTTATGCTCCTGGAGTCTAGTCACATTTTCTACCATACTAAATTGAATTATGCATGTATCTTTATACTAAGATAAAATAAAGAAAAGCCAAATTCCTTTATTTTAGTCCAATTGCCTTGAAGAAAATCAAGGTAAAAACATAGAATGATAAAACATACCATTTCCAAGTCAACAGTGCAGACTATTTGTTTTGCTCTTTTTGAAGATCTATCACAGACCACCAAAAATGCTTCCTGCAAAGAGTCATAGCTTATCTTTAGCTCTTTAAGGTTCTCTTCTGGAATATCCCTGTTACAAGACTTTAAAAATTCTTCTACCAACTTCATGTCCTTTTTTAGGATAATTGCAAAGGTAGCCAGTCCTGATTCAAATGTCTACAAAGAGAATATACAAAAAATGCATTGTTACTAGGAAAAATGTTTAAATCTGAATTGCTTTAATTACATTTTATATCTCTCTTTATAAACCTAAGGCTATTTCTGGCACCCACCACTGACATACAAGCATAAAGAACATTTTACTTACCTCTAGCTGTTCCAGTTCAGCTTTTAGTATATCCAGGCTGTTACTAATGGGCTGCTGTTTATCTAGGTGGTTTTGCATATCTTGAAGCACTGCCAAATGTTCTTGCATTTTCTCTGTTAACTTTAAACATTGCTGTACTCCATCAAACTGAAAATGAGTTTTAAAAATAAGAAAAGATTTTTCCAAACTGACTTGAAAATAAGCAATAAAAGTCCTTCGGTTTATTATGATTTATTTTTAATTTGTAATCTATTTTTTCAACCATTTTTCCAGTTCAGCTGTTCCCTCCAGCTCTCAGAAAAAGCCATGCAATTCCATTAGCACAGGACAATGAGCACATATTCTTGTTACTTACCATGCTAGTGGGGGTGTCTCCCACGACTGTTGTTTTTGTTTTCAAAACAGGTTCAGTCAAGCCTTTGGACAGGCTTTCTGTCTTCCCATGCTCTTGATCACTTTTCCAAGTAGTAGTAGTGTTATTTGCCAATGTTTTCCCTTCATCAGTTTCTGGTCCAAGCTCTGATTGTTCTGTGGAGGAAAGAGAATAAAGCCCATCTCCTTTGCCTTTACCCTCATGCTCTGTGGTGGTACCAGCAACCTGTGAGCTCATAAGCAAACCATTTATCAGCTCCTCTAACTTGCTTGTACTTTCATCTCCGAGTGAGATTTGAAGAATTTCCAGAAGTTCAGTAGTAGCAAGCTTGGGAACAGGAGCTTTCATGTCTGTTTCACTCTTCCTTTCATCTGGATCAGCTGTCTTTTGCTTGCAGGATTCCTGCTTCAGAATATCATGAAGAAGATCAGGACTTCTGCAATCAGGCCAAAGCAGTGAAGGAGCATCACTGTCCTTGGGCTCTGTACACAGAGTGGTGACCATTAATGCATTTCTAACAGCATTGTTTATTTGCTTCAGATTTGCCCCACTAGACATTTCACTCGCAAGATGGGTGCTTCTAACCATTTTAAGTAAATTTTGCACTAAAGTTCTGGTATCAGAGTAACTCAGGGGTTCACCTTCTTGCTTGCAGTAAACATGTCCCATTTTCAATTTCCTTTGAAATAAACTCTGTAAGTCTTCCATTAGTGTGTCAGACACATCTGCTGATTGTGAAATACCTTCCTTTACTTGAAAATCTTGGCAGGGTCCCATTTCATTTTGCAATGACTCCATGGACATTTGTTTTTGGAAACCATTTCCAAGGGAGGAAGTCTCACTGGCCATGGCATTTTCTCCTTTTGTGTTTTTCAGCATCTCACGTTCGTTCTGGGCACTGTAATTGAACTTGGTCCCTATGCTACTCAGAATTGCACAAGAAACATCAGTGGTATGGGTATGTCCCCCAGTAGGTAGCACTTTACTTCCATCCCCTAATTCTTTGGCATCCTCAATACTTCCTAAAGCATTTGGTTTTGCAGGGGAAATTTCACTGTCTTTGTTTTCTGGAATGTCTTTAAGAACACTGTCAGTGTTTTGACAGTTAAGTCTCCCTGTTTCTTTAGTCAAGCTAATTTCCTTTGGTTTCACTGTATCAGGTGAGGGAAAAGAGTAAGTGTTAAATTCATTTGAATGCATTTCTTCTGTATTTAGCAGAAAATCCTTTTCACTGAGTATACCCTTTTCCCCTCTTTCCATGTCCTCAAAACAGAATTCAGTTTTATTGAGTTCTGAATGGCCACCTTCTTTTATGCATATTGGAGGTTGTTCTAAAGAAGCAGAAATGTTAACATGTCTCTTAAATTCATCTGATCTTGCACCTTGAATGTCAATAAAAGCATGATCAACATTTACTTTTTCTTTACTTGCAACAGGAGTTCCTCTAGCAGCTTTAATTACTGTTGCATCAAATATTTCCCCAAGGTTTTCCATCTGAATGGGACTATTACTTAGCCCTATGACATCACATTCCTCCATAATATTTACTCTATTTTTATTTTCTGTAAGAATTTCAAAACTTCTTTCTATTTGACCATGCTTCCAACTGGTGACTGAATGTATTGGATCCCTAAGTGAACTATTATCACTCACATAAGGGGTATCTGTAAGGAATTTATTTTCTAATTGGGATGAACTTTCCTTGAGTTGTTCCATATAATTTAATACATTTTCCTCTTCAAGTAGCGCCTCTCTCTGCCTTTGTCCACTATTTGAATCTAACATTTGCATGGTATTGTTGTCTTTATTCACGCTATCAGTAAAGCATTCTGAGAGACGCAAATTTGTCCAGGTATTTTGGTCATCCTCAGTAGCTTGCTGTAGGTAAGCTGTCATACTGATATCAGATTTCACAATATCATCAATAAGCTGAGAACCTGGAACCCTAAACTGTGTTTCATTATTCTCTTCCCTCTTAGTGGACATCCATTTACTGTCAAAGGTATTTTCAAACTGAATAGGCTCAGTAGTATCTTGTGCCATGTGTTTACTTTTGACACAAGTCCCATATTCATCTTCTGTTTCCCGCTGCCTGTCTTCTTCACTGGTATATGAAAGACCAACACATCTTTCTTCAGAAATATTTGACATTGATTCACATACTACTGAGGACAGTTTTCCATTTTCATGGTAAGACTGGAATTGCAAAATATATCCTGTCTTATGGCCTGGAGAATAGCAGCAGTCATCAATATTCTGATTGTTTTCATTGCTCCTTTCTACATCTTCTAAAGAAATTAAGAGCTGGTCACCTTTACTTATACACTGATGATCTGAATAAAGAATATCCATTTCATCTTCACTGTCAGAATCAGTGTCAGAGTCATCATAACTATCACAGTCCTCCTCATAATCTTCCCCTTCCTGTGTACCTTCAAATTCCTCCTCACATGGGTCACCTTCTGCTTTCATTTCAAATTCTTCATTCCTGTCTTGTACATCTGCTTCATACATATTCCTTAAATAGCTCATGCCTCCTTCCTTTCTTCCTGCACTCTCACCGGTAACTGGCAACTCTTGCTCCTTCTCTCCAACTGTTCCTTCCCTTTCTTCAGGAATTTTTCCCATAGCTTTGGCATTTGCAGAGGCTGTAGTTATGCTCCCAGGTTGCCCTTTCACACTTACATGAACATTCTCTCCAGCATTATCTGCAAGTTCTCGAAAAGAGCTGGTCTCTTCTCTTACGGTTATTCGACCACCTCTCTCCTCCAGAAAACCTAATGGAACTGATTTTCCAGCCAATTCTGGCTCTGGCGCATCATCATCCCCCAACTGCAAGGTATTAAACCCCTCATCATCTTGAGAAGTGTCAGAGGAATCATCATCATCACCCATTTGTGGAGTATCATAGACATCGCTGTCATCATCATCTCCCTGCGGTGTTTCATAGGCATCCTCATCACCGTCATCCAACTGAGAGCTGTCCTCTTCAGAGGCTACCTCATCACATTCATGCTGCAAGCAGTTGCTCTGAGCCTGAGGGATGCCATCACCCTCCTCTACTGATGAGTCAGAACTACTGTCACATGGCAGTAACTTGTGGAATATAAGATCACTTTCTTCTTCTGTCAGCCTTTGTGCTATGCTGTTACTGTCGTCCAGAGGTGAACCATTGTGTATGACAGCATCACCACCCAATGAAAGCCTATGGTGCATGTCTATGCTGTCTTCTAAGCACAGTTTATTCTGAAAATGAGTACAATTCTCCAGGGATGGCCTCCCATGGATATGACAGTCCTCTAGGGGTGGACCTGCATATTCCTTTTGAAGTTGCACACCATATCTATTGTCTTCAAACTTTAGTGTGACACCACACTGACTAACCAATTCTTTTGGAAGTCTATATTCAGTGTCTGCACTGATGGATGAACCAAGATTTCTCTGAAAATTATCATTCTTGCCGTTATCCAGTACCGTTCTGCTACCTTCAGCTTCAAATATGTGAGGCCCATATTCTGTGCACATTTCCAGCTCCCTCCATGTTTTGTTATCTGACAAATCATTCACACTCACAGAATTTTGTAATGTTTTATCATTTTCATTATCCAGATGGTCTCCCACACAACTCTCTTCTTTTGCTGTTTGTGATAAAAGTCTTGTATTTGATTCATTTGGAAGATATCCTTCAACATTTCCTGAATTTGTCTGCTGACTGTTATGCTTACAGAGTTCTGTCCACTCAGAAACCTCAAAAAAACCTGTGAGTTCATTTCTCTTCATGGGATTTTGGGTGCTGGTTACTACATTTCTGAGTTCTTCAGGGATAGTTAATAGCATCTCCTGTTTGCTGATTGCTGATTGCTCAGTACCAAGAGCATTGCAAACATCTGGCCTGGACACATGGAGATCTTGTGAAGATACATAATTCCCAAAATCATCAAACTGATTACATTTCCTGTTATTACAAGAATTCTCAGCATCTGAAAGATCACTCTGAACACTGTCTCCTGACTTTAGGTGAATTCCTTTTGAACTTACACATTTGTTACTATACTCCATTTCTGACACACCAGCACTGTACCCAGCACTATCACCTTCTAGCAACATACTGATGACTTCTTGCAGTTGTCCATCATATAACAAAAGTCTCTGTCCAGTGTTTGCATCCATATAACTATTTACCATCAGGTAAGACATGAATAATTTCTTAGCTTGATCTAGATTATTACATACAGGGTCTTCTGTGCCAGAATCTTCATGTTCCCCCTCACAGTCATGAGATACAGATGGCAGAAATTCGTAAGTTGATAACCATTTTGCAGCATTTTTACAAGGGGACTTTAATTCTTCTACATTAGGCATTTTATCTGGTATAGTCACATTGGTCAAAACAGATACAGTATTACTGTCTATTATCCCTGATTCTGCAGCCTTGTCAAGACTGATTATTTCACAAGTTTCTGGAATGTAAAGTGCAGCTATTTTCTGTCTATCATTCAATATTTTGAATGCCAGCTCATTTGTAATCATATCTTGGTGCAAAGAGGTTGATACGGGGAATATTTCACCAGTGTGAGGCCAAATTAGTCCCACAAAGCCTCTCTGTGCTTCTAATACCAGCAGAGCACTGGTAGATGATATTAAGTTGCATTGCACAGCTTCATCAACAGTCAAGCGTTGCCCTGAATTTTGACAAAGGATTCCACCAGTCTGAACCTGATGTGTGAGGATCCCACAAGCCGTGTCCTGATCTATCACCCCTTGTCTCATGGCCTCTTCCACAGTCATCCGTGTCCCTGAGTCAGAGTCAATGATACCTCCAGACATTAACTGAGCACCCAGTAGCCTGAACATCGTTTCCTTGTCAATGAGCCCTTCATGGGCTGCCCTCAAAACAGTTACCCTCCTTCCGCATTTGAACACAATTCTCCCTTTCTCTTGTGGTTTCACAGGTAGGAGTCTTAACCCTGTTGCTTCATGTATTATGCTCCTAAGAATCATCTGTTCAAGGGAAATTTTCTCAGCACAGTTGGGGTCTATGAGATCTTTACATGTATCTTGCCTTTCCAGGAGTTTTGAATATAACACTGGAGAAATGAGATTTCTCTGGAAAGCATTCTGCAAGGATAGCTTTTCTCCAGTAGATGGCAAAATCAAATACCCACTTGAAAGCTGATTCTCAAGAATTTTAACAGCCAGAGGTTCTGAAATCAGACCTTGTTCTAAAGCTGAAACAACCGGAATATTTGCTAATGATGATTCTGATATAAGCTTCTTTGCGTTACTTAATTCTTGCAGCTGCAACAGAATCTGCTCATCAATTAAGGCATGGGCTTTAGCTTCTTTCAAATCATAACACATTCCTAATTCTGGAGAAATTATTCCAGAAAGAATTAGCTGATTCTCAAGCAATCTAATTCCAGTGTCATAGTCAAGAAAACCTCTTAAAACAGACTGAAAGACTGAAAGGACTTCTCCAGTTGTTTGGTCAATGACACCAGCAATGACTTTATTCACCTAAAAGGGAATATAAAAGAAAAGTTATCATCATTTTTGGACTATATGCTTAAATTTTTCCTTTGATTTTGAATGCATGAGAAGCATAAGAACACGTACTTACCAGGCCTGGAGGAATGTTGTGAATGTTAGCAGCTCAAATGCGCAAGTGATCTATGTCAGTCATTCAACAGCACACGATGTGATAAAAGATTTAAAACCAACATGCATCTGTGAATTGAAAACCTATGCTTTGCATACATAAATAGGGTTAGTGAAAGACAATAGAAGAAATGATTGCAGAAAGGGCAAATAGAACATATACCTGAAAGGCACACTTTCATGCTATAAATGTCTGTGAAAGGTTAGAATATTTCGAAACAGTATGTGATTCAACACAACCATGCTATTCATGTTTACAGCATACAGCATTTCTGTATATACACTCAACACTATGGAATCAGATACTCTAGCACCAAATATTGCATTTAGTTTGCATGGAAAGCATGAAGTCAGTTTGGCAACATTATTTGAACTCATTACACAGGCTCTGTCTCTTTATGTATATGAGAAAACTTTCTCCATATTTAAGACTAATATCCTTTAACAAATATATTCACAATGTCTCAGAACTAATTGCATTATGTCCTCCCATTTTCATACCCAGAAAAATTTTAAGAAAAACTGAAAGTAGATAATTTATAGGACATTTCTGAGTGATGTATGGGAGAGATTAACATGTTATTCTACAGTGTCTTTTTTGCAGCAGAAACACAGACTTATCTAGCAGTCAAAGAATGGCTTTTAAGAGAAGAGTTAAGAGATGAATGATTTGCTTATCTTTCTTCATGCAAGGCACACAAAATTAAGACTTTTCACAAAAAGAAGTCTGATGAATAGAATGCTCATGTGCACAGGTAAGGACACATACAGTATTTCATAGCAAATACACAACACCTTCAGTCAATTAAATATCAGATTCCTTCCACACACCGTTAATTGTAGCTTCTTCTTTTGCTGATCATGTGTGGTTTGAAAACCATGCAGTAAATCTCGAGAGAAACTGAAATCTAAGTTTGAATCTTGTTACCTTTCCTTCCATCTTTTCATCTCCCAGATGTGTTTCCTGCATCTGCTTCAAAGCTTCATTGGATAACAAGCTGTAGCTTTCTTGGAGGGATCTAACTTGCTTTTCCATTTCGTGTCTCTCTTCATCTGTCATTCTATTGTGAAAAAAAAAAAAAAAATGGAAGAAGGAGAGGTCTGGGTAATTTTTAACTTGTTGGGAGTGATCTGCCTACCTTTACTTAAAAATAGGAGCAGAAATTAGTACAAGTAGTCTGGAAAAAATACAGCCCAATTACAAAAATGTTCAAGAAAGCTACAGTCTGATTGCAGTTTCAGGAAAAGAAGCATTTAACCTTTGCATGGGCCTTTGTCTACTGATTATCAGTCAAGACAGGTAACATAACTAGCAAGGAGTCATGAGATATCTCAGGTATTTAGGTATATTATGTTTCCAGACACAGATGAAACAACCTTGTTATACGTAGCTAAATACTCATTTACTACAAACTTGTTAATTATTTTGATTTCAAATATAAATATAAATATCTAATATTACTAAGATGAACAGAGGTATACAAACCAAGTCATATTCTTGAAATAAAGAAGATTGCATCAAGCTTCACCAAACGGGAAGACAAAAAAAATCCCAAACTGTACGTGAAATACAGTTAGAACTAAAAGGATATGATTTCTTTTTAACCAAACAGTATGTATTGATTCAATTAATTTACATTATCTGAAATATAAAAAATGGCATACTTGTCACTGTGCTTAGATAAAAATGACTGAGTAGTCTGCAGAGCTTCAGCAATTTGCTCTTTCTTGGTTGACATTTCATGAAGGGAAATCTGAAAAATAAATAAAAGTGTTCAAGACTTAATAATGTACATAAACAAAAACAAACAAATAAAACCTTATTTGTATCTGTATATTGACTAATCTCAATAATATAAGAGCTTGATTTTTAAAAAATACTGGCTATCCTATTATAGGAATGTATCATTTACATATGAGTAAGTCATTGTGATATGCCTTTTGATTAAGTAAGCTGTTTTTAGAAAACTATTGGAAAAAACAAACAGAATATTTCAAAATATTATTTGATGTAAAATTAACCAATCATTTAAAATCACTTATTGTAGTTGGCACAGTTTATAGCAGCTTTATAATGTTCGTGCATGATAGTCACGTTTAAGAAGTTGCTCACCAAAATGAGAAGTAACAAATTTTTGAAAAAACGCATCAGAAGACCACAAACCTTCATGAAATTCAATAACAGAGACAAATATGAGACAACTGGAAAATGGACTATTAATTAATATTCTCCACATTATCAGTTCTGTGTCATCCCCACTAAAAGACTTGTTCTGGTAGAGGAACTTGGAGGAATTTCATCTAACTGTTCTGAGAAACTCCCTGCAGTCTCTTCAAAGAAAAGCATCCATTTTGGATAAATAAAGGCAAATTATCAAAAGGGAGTTATGCAAGCTGGAGATATTTTCAATGTAAGTGTTAAGTCTCGAACAAGGTGCTTGGGCCTTTCATACACCTGGGCCTGGACACAACCAATCTATCCTTGTATGCATCAAAGGGTCCAAAAGTCTCCCTCTTTGCAATCACCACCAGCAAGCCACAATCTCATCACTTGTACTGCTTGCACAGGAACCAAGAGAACTGGAGGCACTATGCAAGAAGATGAAGTGAGCAGGCTGAAGCAGCAGATTGGGTCATAAGATCCACTTTACTGAGGGAACCAGTGTCATTGTGGCTGCTGTGTGCACCTGCCACTACTGCCATCAGCTTCTCTTGCCAGTATCTGGTTACACCCCACAGCAACCCCAATCCTCTGTGTGAAATGTATTTCAGCTGACCTTAGCTATGAAATCACCAGTTACCCCATGTTTCTACCCAGCTTGTCAAAGCATCATTGCTAATCAGTGGAGACACAAACCCAGGCACCTCTGAAACGTGCAGCTACCTTGCCTGGCCATTTCACAAGGGAAGCAAAGGCCCACAGGAAGCCAAGGCAGCCAACGCACAGGTTACTCACTGGAGGCTCAGGCCAGACAGAGGCAATGACACCTACAGGTGCTGTGGTGAGCTGAGATGTCCTAAGGAGCTGAGTGCTGGCCCAGCAGTGATAAAGGTTTGCTGTGTAGTCATTAACAAGGGCAGAAGAGAACCAGCATTGAATGCTTTTGCAAATCCTGTTTTTAACTACTAGCAATTTACCAATCAATATGTTCAAATCAGTACAAGCTTACTTCCTCCTGTATATATTGGGACAAACTCAGAGCTAGCACTAGTCCTCTCTGAACAAGCTACATGTCAGAAAAGTGATCAAGACTGCCAACATTCAAAGAGCAAGCTGGATCTGTGCACATGCTGGTCCAGTGTCTCTCGCACCAGAAAGCATCACCAAATAAAAACATAGGAATAGGATGCCAAGAGGGCCAAAATCCTGTTTGCATGACGACACATCCAGCACCGTATGGAGGGATGTGGCCAAGACACTGCTCTGTCCCTCTGCTGCTCAGTGTGTAGGTAAGCCTTCACCTACTAAAATGTTTTAGGTATCACTAAGCTATTTCATAGGCCAAGCCCACCAGAGGAGGTCCTAGAAATGAAAGAAACTTCACAGATGGACAGTTATGGTCAGAGTTACAGCTGGACAGAGTGACAATGTCCTGTTAAATACAAAGGCCACTCCAACAGCCTGTGGACTAGTGAGATAACAAAGGGGCCTCAGTCAACATCTACTGCACTTTGCAGGACAGCAGTTTTGACTATCCCTGACTAATCCCCTCAGATTAACTTTTCAAAAGCAAACAAATAGAAACCTGGCCCTCAGGCCCCTCCTACCAACTTTCTCCTCCCTGGTTCCCAAAATGCCACCCTGACAGGATGCACTCTCCCTCTACAAAGGCTGAGATATGGTGTGCAGGGTCCAGTTTCTCTAAACTGACATTGCGCAGTGTCAGAATACATCCCATGCTAGGTCTATAAAAAGCAGTGAGAGCTTCTTCTTGAGTAACATGCTTTTGTCCCTAGACATTGATGTTTATTTACCTAACTCTCTACTGACAACCAAATGTGATATTATGTCCTGAGGAAAATGTGGATGGTGATTTGTAGGGGGAAAAAAAAATATTTATGGATTATTTTGGCATTTTAATCCATGCAGAAACCTCAAGAGAGGAAGTGATGCTTTATCAAAAGACATCTGTGTACCTGCTGCTTAGGTAAATCTGTCTTTTCAGCCTTTTCTCCTTCTTCTTTGCTGAGTGTCTTGCTGAGGTTTGATACCCATTTCAGTAAATCCCCAGCTTTCTCAACATGTTCCTTCTTTTCCTCTTCCATTGATTTCTGATGAGTGCCATGAATTGTAAAGAAACATGTAAATGTAAATTGTTGAAATACGTAACAATATCTGTAGAAACACGATTCTATTGTGTCATTATTATCACCACATAAACATAAAATTACTTCTTTTTTATTTAACACCACATATTACTATGACACTTTGATGTAGGAACAAAACTGCCACATAATTATAAACAATAACAATCATAATACCTCAGGTGATTTTTAATTATGATAAAGGTGCTTACTCATACACACATACAATCATTATAAAATGATCGACAGCAAGAAAAAGCATCACTTCCCAGCCGTTACTCAGCAGATAAAATATAAAAAGCATTTGAATATAAAATACCTTTGAATTGCTGCCTTTGCATTACCCTCAGATAAGGATATATACAACCAGTATAGCATAACAGTGGTCTGCACATTATATACATGGATTACCAAATTACAATTAGGAAGGATACATTGCTTTTATGTCTACAGAAACAAGAAAAAATAAAAGTAAAATACTGAGATATTTAATCCTTTTCTGTACAGGAAAACATACTCCTTTTCATATAAGTACAATCTGTTAGGTAGATGTTTATCAATACTGAGAAAACCTGCTTAAGCCCTTCCATGTACCATAAGTAAAAATGAAAACATTTTATTTCAATGGATTTAAAAAAAATTTGATAGGTAATTGTAATTTATTTGCCTATTAGAGTGGAAAACAATTCTAAGAAAAAAAAATTAACATGAAATAAGAAAATAAGAAAAACTCAGGAGAGGAAACACAACTTCTTGGTGTAAGCAGCCCATTAAACTTAATGAAATACCAGTGTGAAAAAACATATTGATGCATGTGTGCTTACTGCACTGCAGAATTAATATTTTGTTGTCACTCTTGTGAAACAAATGGTATCTGAAAACTGATTTGTAATTTTAATTTAAGTAACAGGTCACATGAAATACTACACTGTGTTCACTCACAAAATGAGCAATCCCTTTCAATCTTTAATGTAAGAATATGACTCTTGCCTCACATAAACCTACCCACTTTGAACTAATATTAACTTCACCAGCCCCAGTAAAATTTCTCACTTACACTACCTACACATAAGATAATGACAGACAAGGCCTTTAAGTAAAGATGAACACACAGATTGCATTTTGAAATTATGAATCTGCCTATCTATAAATTTCATAGTTTTGCAGTAATATCTAAGTCCAGTTTCAGTGGTTTATGCTAATTAGTTGTTCATAACAAATCGTTTTACAGCAACTAATTAATGCTAGAAAACACCACTTATGATTTTCCATAATGGCCATCACAGATAGTTTCCTTAATTTTAACAGGTGTTAAAGTGGAGCCCAAAATGAGTACTAATATGTTTTGTCCACTATGAATTATAGTAAAGACTGGAAATTCCTGTTTTCATGGGCTGAGCTGCTTCTAACAACCGCAGCCCAGTGTGGCAATCAAAAACAGCTCTATCTAAAGCTTCTTTGTAGGTTATCTTCTTCTTAGTTTTGGGACATGTTAAAACTTTAATGTGCAGTTTTTCATCCTTGATCTTTGTAGCTGTGATAGCATCAACAATACCATTCTTAATTGCATCTTCCATTGTTAATCTGGAGTGAGATTTTGGATCTATCAAGCCACCAGTCAAGTACTGATACTCCAGGCAGCGCATGCCCATTTCTTTGTCTATGGCACTTAAATGCACAGCTTCAACAGCTGACATAACAGTGTTCTTTACAGGATGAATGATCCCAGTAAAGATCAGCTCACACTGCTGGATTTGCTTGGCACAACCATCATCAATTAACTCTCTTTGCAAAGCTTCTGAAACACTGTATTTTTTCCCAGTAAATGGATCAATTACACCTCCTGTACTAACCTGAGCTTCAAGACATCGGAGGGCAGTAACTCTGTCTACCAAATTTTTGCGTGAGGCTTTCAGGACTGGAATTCTTTCATTGGTTTCAGAAACCCAGAACCCTGCAATAGGACTGTTTAAATCTTTATTTGGGCGTGAACTGCTAACTAAAATATCACCAAACTCATTAACTGTGATGAGGCCCTCCTTGTATTTGTTGACTAATGCTCTGTCAATTCTACCCTGATTTAAGGTCTCCTCAATATTAAACTGTACACCCGTTCTAAGATCTGTAAGCAAAAGAAAAGAATTTCCATCAGAGTCAAAACATGTAGACTCCTTCCAATCAAATTCCTGTTTCGAAAGCTCAAGATATGTAGCTTTATCAATATAACTTTTTTGATAAGCCTCATATGAGGTCATCTCAGTTCCTGTGTCAACATTTATTACAGAAGTTTTATGACTTTTCTCTGCTGATGGGCTGCTTATTTTTCTTTCACCAACTGGAAGCAGAAAGCATTTACTGCTTACACTGAACAAGCACATTTTCAGCAAATCACAGTAATACATAGCTTTCCTGTTATTTGGATTGTGGAAACATTTTGCATTACTTGAAGGTTCATGCAAAAATTTTAAAATTGTGTTATTAAGCAAGCCAACCTGCACGGCGGCTTCTGGAGGTACACGAACACTTCTTACAGGATCAATAACCCCTCCACATGCAATTTGAGCCTCAAGGATATTTTTACCTTTTTGTCTTTCTAAAAGTTGAGCTTCCACAGCCTGAAATACTGACAACACTTTCCCAGAATAGCAGTAACCCAAAACAGCTTTTTCTGCCTCAAGCAGTCTATTCTTGAATTCACTATCTGCAAGCCCTCTAACAACTGAATCATCAACAGAGAATTTCTGACCTGTTGTGGGATCAATAATGAAACCAGTAGCTGCTTGGGCCTCTAAAAATGCTAAGGCTAGTGCTTTTCCTATGATTTTTTTCTTTGCTGCTAAAGCAAAAGAGAGTACCTCTTTGCTGGATTCAAGGTACAGCCCAGCTACAGCTGTAGGTTTAGTTAAAAATTTTTCAAGGCTTTTCTGAACCTCATCAATAGTTTTCTGCCCTGAAATGAGCTGCTCAACAGTGAGCCTGTCTAAAAGTTTAACTTCAGTCAACTGCCTGGCAGTTACATCATGTCGGAGACCTTGAAATTTAATAGTATCATATTCCTCTGTAAAATATTCCAGCTGAGTAGCATCATCAACAGCTCTCAAAACCTCTTCTCCTAAGAAAGAGCTCATCTTTGCAAGGTCTTCTTTCCTAAACCCTTCGGAAGTTTTGTATCCCTGAAACATTCTCTCTTCATTACCAAAAGTCTTGTTATTTTCTTGGTTTAATGTTGTGACTTCAACATGCATGTCATAGTGCTTGTTCTTCACTATCTGCAAATAGGAAGTTTTTGACAAAGTGAGAAATACAACTGCAAACTATGCTGTAAATAATTCACTCCTAAATCCACCACCAGAGAAACCAAAAGAAGAACTTGAATGCAAGACAGAAAGGAGAACTGCTACTAGGATTTGTGAGCAAAGATATACAAAGAGCTTGAGTTTTGAAGTGCATATGACATTTCAAATATTTATTCAATAACAGGAACATGACTAGACCAAACATCAGTAATTGTTGTTTGTTACTTTATGAGCTTACTGCTAATAATCAAAGCTTACTTTGACCAATAAAGATACAACAGTGTAAGTGAATTCCAATTTTCAACACAATTTTTTAAAATTATCTTTCTTAGACATTAACAAACCTGGTAGTAAAGTCTAATATAAAGCTTTTTGTGTTATATAAGACAGAAGGGGCTCCCTTCACCAAGGCAGGAACATAAGAAATATTAAACAGAATAGTAATAAAGCATAACCAAAACCAACCAACCAAATGGACTAGTAAAAGGCACCATTAGGAAGGCAAGCCCTCACAAAATGTAGTGTGTACCTCCAAGGGATGCAGTTTTACCACTCCTAATTCATGTTTTGTGTCTTCTCCATGTCTAATGGTTTGTCTGGAACTGTGTAGGTTTCTGTTTCTCAGTGCGTCCCTTTCAGATGTTCCAGAGATTTGGCTTGCTTTATCAAAAGTTATCTGGAACTGCGTACTCATCTGCGAAACATACTCCGTAAAAGACTGGGAACTTGACTCTTCTAATGATTGGTTTATGCTTGACATCTGAAACTGCACCTCTCTCGGTATTGTATCATCAGCAGTCATGTACAATGTATTCTCTTCTATTTTATCAGATTTAAAACCTGATCTTTCCTGTTTCTGTCTTAACAAAGGTGAACTTGGTTTTGTACGTGGAGGAAACTGTTCAAATTCTTTAGCTGCAGTCTCACTCAGATAATTGAAATCATTCCCTCTTCTCTCACAGCTCAATTTAAATCCAGAATCCTGGAGCTTATTTTGCTGAACTTCATTCTGAAATGAAAGAAACCTGTGTTCACTCTCCCTGACCTGCAGATCCATCTTCTGTTTCAAGCTCTCAACCATGCGCTTCTGTGCTTCCAATTCTTCCTCAAGCTTCCTGCACTTCTGATGATAGTCCATTTCAGCCTGCTTCCCTTGCTGTAGTTGTTCGTGACATTTTTTAAGCCTTTCTTGCAGATCTTCCATTTGCCTCTTGTACAACATGATGTTTTCTTCAGCCATATGCTTTTCTTGCCGAAGAGCAACACATTCTAGTTTTATACCAGATATGTCCTTTTCTGTCATGCTATGGGATTCCAGTAATTTTTCAACTTTTTTCCTAAATTCCTCTGCAGAGTGTTTAAATTTAATGGATTCTTCCTGAAACAGAATCATCTTCTTGCGTGCCATCTGTTCATCCAGAGTCTTCTGATGGAGTTCGTCCTGCAATTTTTTTAATTTGCTACTTAGTTCTTGTATATGAGCTTGTTGTAGTGATATCTTCTGCTCACTCATTCTCTTTTCCACAGTTAGAGCATTCATCTGAGCATTTAAATTTTTAACCTCCCGATCAATGCTAAGGGTGGAAGCATTTTGTTTATCACATTTTAGTTTATAGTCACTCGCTAAGTCTTTCGTTTTTGCGAGATCAACTTCTAGGCTTTTGATTTTACATATAAATTCTTGCTCAATTATTGTTTGTTTGTGCAATTGTTCATTTGTTGTACGCAACTGTTCTTTGAAACCATCTGCTAGGGCTTTCAATGAATCATTTTTCCTCTGAATATTTTCTTTTTCCAAAGTCATCTTCTCTGATTCAGACTGAATTTGCTTCATCAGTAGTTTTGTTTCAGTGTTCCATTTATTAAGGTCTTCTATCTGTTGTTTCAATGTTTCTGACACCTGATTGCTTTTGGTTAATTCATTCTTCAGCATCTGAATTTCATGCTGGTTTTCTTTCTCTACTTTTGTTTTTTGAAGCAACTGTTCTTTAATTTTCTTATATTGGTCTTGAAGATTATTTGCTTCTCCTTTGCATGACTGTGTTCTGTGTTCAGCTGCCTGCTTCTCTTTTTGAAGGGAACTGATTTGTGAATTTAAATGTTTAATAGTGATTTCAGTTTTTGTCTGTGATCTGGTTAATTCCTCTATTTCTCTTTTTAGCTGTGTCTTTTCTTGCTGAACAGATTTCAGATCCTCCTGATAGTTCATCTTAAGTTTTTTAAGATCCATATTTTCTTGCATCACCTCTTCGGCTTTACCTGTGGTTCTCTGTAGCTGTCTGTCCAGTTCTTTCAACTGTTGCAAATATCCCTGCTCTACTTGGTCTTTTTCCTCCAATTTAATTTTTAGGCATTTAAGTTCACTGTTGACTTTATCTAGTTTTTCTTTTAATAAACGAGACTTTTCTTCTGTTGATGATTTTTGAAGCTCAATTTCATTCAGTTCATACTTCAGGTCTTTAATAGTTTTATCGGCTTTTTTGTTAGCAAGGGTCAACTCATCTATCTTTTGTTTAAGCTCTTCTACTTTTTTGGCTTCTAGTTTCTTCTGGAAGCTCGTAATTTCAGAATCAATCCTACACTGGCTGCCTTGCCCAGCTGTGAAAGTTGGCAGGGAAGTTTCTCTAGTTACAGAGTATGTGCCTTCAACAACCTTCCTTCTGGATTCAGTTCTCTCTCTTTCTTGAAGCTTTATTTCTGATATGTTCCCTTTAAAGTCAAGATCTTGTTTCATTTGCTTGATGAGCTTCATAAGTTTCTCTTCTCCATCTGTTTTTTTCTTCAGTTCCTGCATCAAGGTTTTTTTTTGTTTCTCTAGATCATGAAGATTAGTATCTTTTCTTCTTAGAAGCTCTTCAAGGTTTCTTCTGGTAAAGTTGCTTTCTTCTATTTGATTTTGAAAAGCACGGAGGCTTTCTTCCAGTATACTTCTTTGAGTCTCTGCCTGAAAAATGAACTGCCTTACACACTCCAACTCCTGCTCTGCATCTGCTTTCTCTCTCTCAATGCTTTCTAGTTCTATACGACACTGCTTTGCCTCTTGCTCAGCCTTGGTCTTCTGAAGACAGATCTCCTCCATGTCCTTTTGCTGCTTCTTCCGCTCTTTTTCTGCGGCTTCTCTCACTTTAGGAAGCTCCTGTTCCACTTGGAGTTTTTGTTTCTTCATATTCTCCAACATCTCCTCAAGTGTTTTTACCTTTCCCGTGAGTTTTTTATTCTCATCAGCTGTGCTATTTTGCTGTGCCATTAGAGCTGAATAAGCTTGACGTGCAGATGCTTCCTTATTCTTTAAAATCTGTAAAAGAATAAGATAAGCTGGAATGAACTTTCTGTAATACAGCATATGGAACGTATTTGGCTCTTAGAAAAGCAGAAGGGAGAATACTTACTCATGTATATATGGTATGTCCAGAAAGCAGGATGAGCAGTTCCCACCACCATCACCTTCTCTTGAAGGCTTCAGAAGTTACCATTAGCCAGGTATGAAACCCTTGACAAAGACATCCACAAAGTGAAGAAGTCCTGAAGCCTCTCACTTCAGTCAGATGCCTCTTAGCAGAAAGCAACACCAAACAGCTCATTTTGGCTTTCTCTCCAAACAAATAGGAAGAGCAAACAATGACCCAAACACAGAGTGCAAGAATTCCCAAGGAGAAGGTGGCCTACCATTTCTCCATCAGTTCAGCAGGAACTAGAAGAAGGATTTAAGCTTGCAAGCACAAATGACACAAGAAAAGTGTGGAAATCCCCTCCAGGAAAAGAAACAGTATCTTAGAGCCAAGATGCATCAGCTCCAGAAAGAGCAGTATCCAAGCCCCCTTACATCTGTGCTCCATGGTGTGCTCCCCAGTCCCAGTGCCCCCACTGACTCAGCTGGGGGACCAACAGCAGCACAGCTGTTCTGCAGTGTAGACACCAAAGTGTAAACATGGTAATTAGGAAAATCCTAATGAAAACCAGTTGCCTGGTAGTCTCCATATATTGGCAGATCCAGAGCAAGTCTTTCAAGCAAAAAATGTAATCACCAGTAATAATATAGTCGAAACTATACATACCTTGTCTTCATTAGCACTGTTGTGGTGCTGTATTACCAAATGTGAGCTAACATGAAGTAAGAACACACCTATATTCCTATGACCATACAAACAGGGCATGAAGAGTAATGACAGTAATGTTTTCAAACAAATAAACTAGTGGGTTACTTAAAATTTACCAGATTTACTTGATTTTTCATATGATATCTGAGACATTTCTTAAAAGGCTAATGCAAAGGCAGCTTCTTCAGTTCCTCTCAGTATTTCTGTATTATAATTTGAACAGTACCCAAGAGATAAAATGTATTTAAACTGATTTGTAATCAAATCTTTAATTCTCATATAAACACAAAATCTAACGTAATATGCTTGAAAAAGAAGACCTAAAAATCTATATTTTTAAATATAATAAATATATATAATANAGTATCTCAAAATGGAGGATTATTTTAATTTATTAAAATTGATACAGGATTATCATATTCATTGTTTAAATTACATTCAATCAATCTTAAATCACTTGACCTTGACATATTTTGTGATTCAAATGTTGATTTGCATTGATTTAGAATCATTCTTAGATTAACTCTTTCATTTGCATTGCATAAACACTCTGGTACCTTAATAATAGTTGTGCTCCTTTTCTCTTCATTATCTTTGTATGTCTTTTTTTTGTTTCCTTTTTTTTCAAATGAGGCTTTTATGCCTACTTTTTCACCGAATGTTTTCTGGAGTTCAGTGGTTTGTCCAGGGACCTTTGTGTGATTACCCTTCTCTCTAATCTCTATTTCTGAAACTAGCAATAAATCTTTACATTTCTGACCCTGTTCTAGCCTGTCATCTCCACTCTGCTTCTTCCCACTTCTATTTATGTTGTCCAAACCATAAGTATTACCCTGTGGTATTTTCTTCACTCTTATTTTCTCATAGTGACTTAAAAGTGTTTTTGCTACTTCATCTTCTGATAATGGAAAATAATCCTCTCTCCCAGAAAAAATTCCTGGGAGACCTAAATTTGCATTTAAATCACCAGCATTTTCTAACAATTTTGTACGTAAATGCTGATCATTCTGCACTGGTGATACTTGAAAATCTAATGGATAGGAATCAGAGACTTTTGCTGCACAGTGACTCTCTGAAATATTTCCAGAAGAAACGGCCAAAAATTTTTGCTCTGTATTCTTGGCTTTATTTGAATTTAAATTTGAGTTTTCAAGGATTTCATTTTCTACTAGGAAATTATCCACAGATGCTTTCTGCAGTTTGTCAGTATTCCTTTCAGCATGACAATAAACACCTGGATTGCTCACAGATTGCAAATTTAACTCTGTTTTTTCACTTCCATTGTGCACTGCCAGGTCTCTGGAAGAGGATGTAACTTTCTCTAAACTAGTTGAATCTGTTGCACTTGAAAGAGAATCACCTTTTTCATTACACACTTGAAATTCTCTGTCTTCAGTTTTTGAAATATCATGGCTTTTTCTTTCTGTAAAGCAATGCTCTTTATGCTGACATTGAAAATTAGTTCTCTGTGAAAAATGTTGCTGTTTGTAAAGGCTGCTACTCAGGGCTTGCTTTGCAGTTTTTGGAGTTACTTCAGCTTTCTTTGTTGTTAGCTCAAAATCAGTTTCTGATTGCATCTCACAGTCTTCCTTTGTTGAAACATCACTCCCTGCCTTTCTTGAAGTATTTTTTCCTGTGTTTTTGTGTATCATTTCCACTTCAGACAACTTCTTTGATTTCCCCCCTGTTTTCTGTCTCTCTCTGTTAGCAATTTGCACATTTAACATGTCACCAGGATCATCGTTCACACTCACACAGATTTCAGTTGAAACAAAACAATCTTTTCTGCCATTTTTTTCTTCTTTACTTTGATTACCAAAACCCATTAAACTCTCCTGCTCTGTATGTAGCTTACTGTCTCTGCTGCCACTGATGCTACTGTCTTGACCTCTGAAATTTAGAAGTTGCTTAAATGTTCTATCAGTTTTGATTTTATCATATCTGTCTACATTTAATTTTCCTCTGCTCATTTCCAGTTTATTTTCTGTGTATTCAGGCCTAATGGAACGGTTCTGGTTTTGCAAATATTCCACATCCATCATGCTTTCATTAGGTTTCTTTTCTTCTCTCAATTCAAGATCTTCATTACATCCCAAATGTTGAAAGCCTTCAGCTGACTTCACAGGTTGCTGGAGTTGATTCTCTTCCAGTAAACTCTGAGCATGACAGCACATGGATTAAACTGAGATATGATGGAAAATACCTTATTTTTTCCTTATTCTCTGTGTTTTTTTTAATGTCACTACTGAGAGGAAGAAAGACTGGCATAAAAGAAAATCTTGGAAAAATCACAGACTTCACAGGTCTGTGAAGAATTTTTTTTCCCAGAAGAAAAAAAAAAACAAAACCTCATTTCCTCTTTTGAAAAAGATTATTCTTTTTCTGATTTTCTACCCTGATTAAAGAGAAAAAAACCCCATTATATTATTTTGAGACTGGGAACCTGCTTAGGTTACCCTCAAAGAAGCTACCAAAGATTTAGAAGGCTGAGAGGGGGTAGAGAAGGAAGGAAGATGGGGGGCATTTGATTTCAAAAAAAGCAATCCTGGAGACTCAGAGCAGACTGAAACTCTACATTTTGAAAGATTCCACTTGAATAATGTGAAGTCTATTGACATTCACAGATTTCTTGATCCTTGTTCTTTGACTGACATTTTATCCTTGATGCCATTATCATTATTAGTCATACTAAATCCTCAGTTATAATGGCTACTTATCAACAAACATCATGTATTTCCATCAGTTTGCTCCACCACTTCGTGATGCCCTAAGATACATGCTGTTGTTCATATTGGTTCAGAAGTATTCAATAGCAAGAAAAGCCAATAAAGACAAAATCAGCCCCAGAATTATATAACATTCATTTAAGAACTGGTTTTTTTCTCTAACAGTAACATTAAAATTTATACCCATATGGTAGTGTTCTCCAATTTCATCCAATTTATACTGTTTATACTAAAACAATGTAGTCCTTAAAGAATGACTACATAAAAGAATGACTATATAATCTCTTTCTGAGAGACAGTTTTTGAAAGAAAGTGAAAAATTTAAAAGGTTTTTGTTTTTAGTTGTTTTGGTTTTGTTTTTTTCTCAATTATTTGGAAGGTTCACTCTACAGCTAGCATGTATTTTGAGTCATTTGTCTGCCTAATTTCAATAACCTACTCTTGCTACTAAGATCCAACTCTAGGCATAAATAAAACACTGTTTGACCCCAAGGAATCAATACAGTAGAAAGGCAGAAGGAAAAAAATAACTGAACAGATCAAACTAACTTCAGAAATTAAGAGGGCATCTCATCTCCCTGTTGAAAAGTTGTAGGTTGTTAAGTGGACCAGAATGCATACTACAGACTATTAAAAATATTTACACATAAGGTATACGCAGTGAGTTTGCCTTCACCTTAATGTCTGCTTTGATTCAAAGATCAAGCCCAAAGGTATTAAAATTGAAAGCATTAGCATTTTAATTTAAACTACATCTCCATCAGAATTCAACAAACCATAGGATCTTTCTAAGTTGAAGAACTGCTAAAATGTATGGATGGTACAGGATTTTGCTTATCTGAATGATAACAGTGCTAACACTGCTACATTCCTGTATAATGTGCACTACATAAGGAATTTTAGTTTTCCACATCTGCTGCTAACTTTGTGAATTATTCCAACAGGTATATTGCTCTTTGTTGGATGTACTTTTTGCTTGGTTGACTGCCAGAGAATGACCTACCTCTTCCTCTTCCAGTCTTTTCAAAGAATCACCTGCAAACTTAATGTATTGGGTCATCAAGGTCACTAAGGCAGTGTACCGAGTCCGTAGATCCATGAACTGTAGAGAAACAAAGATGGGGGATAAGTGTCACAGAGGTAAACACTCCCATTAAGCTTGAAAGAAGTGATAGACACTGCTTTAGAACCTATCCTGATTTTGATTTCAAAATCATGATTCTGGAATCCAAAGTTCTAATTTTGATCCCAAAATTCAATGCTGTCAACGAAGTGCACTTGAACAAATATATCCTAAGGATCTATGAGGAGATCCATAAGAAGAAGAAATAGAAGACAACGTTTTGACTTCACAGACATGTGACTCTTCCCCCTGTAAGAAAAGGTTTCAAGAGGGGCAAGCAATGCTTATCACTCCTTCTCTCTCTAACAGGTTGCAGGGAGGCAGATTTATCTTTCTCACCCAAATGAGGCTGATTTGCCTTAGAATCTATCAAAGTGTCCAGATCTGGTAGGTTTTACTATGGTCAAGATGAACTTATCATTTACTGTGATCAAGATCCAGTCCAGAGGTAGCTCTAAACAGTTTTACTGAGTCACAGTTCTCAAACAGTTTTTTATAATTTGAATGACTTTTTTAATCAGCTGCATTATACTGTCTTGCTACCAAAATGCAGCATAAGGAACAGGAGACTATTTGCTATATTGTGTATCTATACAGAAAAAACCCAATCTTTCCTGGATTACCATATTTCATCATTAATAAATTCAAAACCGAATTCTTGTACTTACTCTGTTTTAAGCAAAGATTCACATTTTCCTGTCATAAGAAACCCAGTTACCTCTTGAATAATGAAGTCTGATGAGCTTTGCATTCTTCGGCGCTTTACTGGAGATTTTTGTTGGGAATCAACCATAGCTCTGTAGGTCATGGTCTGCAACTCATAGTCCTGTACAAGAGAAAATACTCAAAGTCATTGGCATTACACATGCTACTGACACTAAAAATATAGGATTATAAGTGTAATGTTATTGTTACCTTCACAGCAGCTGAGTATTGTTCTGAATACTTCTGGCATTCATCTATTTTGCTTTGTTTCATTTCAATCTCAGAAACCAGCATCTGTAAAATATGAATGTACATTTTCATCTTTAAGTTATTTTTATGACTATTTTAATTAACATTTCTACTTTATCTAACATAAATCGATGGTTTGTTAACACTTACTTTATCTAATATACTCCCATGCATATGTGTACAAACAATTATGCTCAATCCTATTTCCTGAGTTTTATCAGATTTACAGTATAGAAGTAGTGAAAAAACATGTCAGGACAATAGTTGGTGAATGAACTTAAACAAAATCATGAATGTATCATTTCATGCATATGACTTATTATCCTGTCTATTTATACTGCATTTCCTTCTTGCAGGAGATAGATGTTGAATTTATCTCTGCTTCCATGAAAATATTTCTACATCCATAAATTTAAAAAAGCAGCGCTGAAAATGAAATTATGCGGTAGGGGGAGTCCAGAAGTTTTAAAGTTTTGATGTTCTTACACACTTGAGGACCCAACAATCTGGTCTATAAAACAGCGACAATAGTCACTGGGTGATATATTCATGGCTGCACTATGAGCACAAAACCACAAAAATCTTAAGTATCTCAAAATGCAGGATTATTTTAATTTATTATTTCTGGAATTCATTCAATATTAATTTAATTTATGGTGATTACTTGGAGTTTCACAGTAAGGGCTGATAGATATAAGTCCCTCATGGTAACAAACAAGACAGATCCCTGATACTGTAATTCTTTGGTCAGTGCTTACTACAGTGGTTTGCCACAATGACATCCCTTTCATACCTTATGTTGGTTCAATTGCTTAGCCAATGCTTTGCTATTTTCAGGATGTATTTCTTGAATCTTTCGCTGAGTATCTTCCACTTGTTGAATCCAAGTGTCCAAAGAATTGTAAGTATCTTTATAATACTTCAGAGATTTATTAATACCTTCTAAGTCACGCAACCTGATTTTATTTTAGAAGACAAATCAAAAGGGAGAAGATAATTATTAAAGACAAAAAATACAACACAAAGGCAAATACAGCTTTAAAGGCTTCAAATGCCTTAGATCTGTTGCAGTTCACAGTATAAACATACTAAAGTAACACTAAGTAAAGAGCAAATTCACTTCTCAAAAACTAGGGCTCCCAGCTTGATGAACTCTTTCCATTTGTCATAAAGGACATCCAGGAGAGATCCTGTTACACAGGAAACTATATTCCTCATTAGTGTCCAACTGCTTGAAACTCCACGAGCACAGGAAACCCCAATAAAGAGGGAGGGCTCTGCTACAGCAATCAGCTCTATTACAAGAAATGAGAATATTTAAAATGTGACCTATGAATCAAGGAGTGTACCATGCTGGAGTCAAGAAGTGGTTCACCAAACCTCCCACAAAACAGCAGGAGTTACACTAAAAGTAAAGACTGTAAATATGCTAATGTGCTAAAGTAATTGAACATGTACATTTAATCTTAAATCATGTTTTTGACCTAAAAAGTGAGTTCCATGTATTTCTTTAAAGTCATTTCCATACTGAGGCAGATACTGAGAGTTTTTCTTTCATGATCCTTATACTTGTTATCATGGTGTGATTTTTGTGGTTGCTCTGTGTAGAGCCAGAAGTTAAGACTTGGTGATCCTTGTGTCATCCTTCCAAATCAGGATATTCTACGATTCTACTTAAAAGATCATATAAATATGACCACTCAACAGTGCAGAATAAACAGAATTAAACAACATTTTACAGTTCAACTTGGAATTGCTTTGAATACTTTGAATTGCTCTAGGGTTGCTCTTAAGATGCCAAAAGGAGATTAAAAAACAGCAAGCAAAAGAAATTTTTTTGCTCGGGTTTCATACTTAAGCACGTTTTAAAGCTAATAACCATGAAAAAGAGAAAGGATCATGACAACTGCAGCCAATATTTGTACATACATTTATATAATGATTATCAGTGTCAAGCTGGTAGAAAGAAGCAGAGATACTGTTTGCAGAAAGCAGCTTGTTTACAGCTGCACTGTTACAGTTATCACAATCTGTCCTATTACACCAGAAGCCACTATGTATTAGCAGTCATTTTTCATCATATTCTGTTCAGGATACAGTCCTGGGAGGAGAGCATGTGGTTCATGCTTACTCTCTTGAAGAAACAAGAACACTTCAGTACCTCATGAAACTACTGTTTAATCATTTAAATTA
>WEIU01018354.1:15632-27709 GCA_013389925.1 Aegithalos caudatus
GGCCAACGCGCACGCGCACCGCCGCACTTCCGGCGCGCGCCCTCGGCCCCCCGCAGGAGGATATCGCGAGAGGAAGAGGGGGGAGGGGGCAGGGCCGGGCCTGCGCACGCCGCAGATGGGGACTCGCGCTCCCGAGGCGGTGTCACAGGGGCTGGGAGCGGTGCCCTGGCAGAGCCCTCGGCGCTCCCGAGCCGTTTGGTGTCATAGGGGGCACTGTGTGTGGCGTGGTGCCCGTCCTCGCTGTGTGAAGCGGAACGGCGGGGTCGCCCGATGGCGGCAGTGGCGCTGAAGCACCTCAGGCGTACCGGGGGAGGATGCACAGCTGCCACGGGAGTACCCTCGGGGGGTACCCGGCTCAGCACTCAAACCCCGACCCTCCGCCCGCCTGTCGGCTCCAGGCTGGGGTCAGGTATACATCCAGCCCCCGCGGCAGGCAGCCGGGGCAGCGAGGTCACTGTGCTGAAAAGAGGCACTACTTCACTCCAAGACGGATGATGTTTCCTGGGAGGATGGGCAAGGACCAACTGTGGGGAGGGAAAAGCGAGGTGCCTAACCATACATGAGTCACTAAATACTAGATTTCGCCCCACAACAACAAACTTTGACTTGCATGATGGGCACATCCTCCTCCACCTGATAAAACTTGTTTGACCAGCTGCAGACACCATGTCAGGCAGCAAGTCACACCATAACCTTTCCACTGTGCGTCGAGAAGAGGTGACTGATACAAAACTACCTCATTTGTAAGGGCCCATCCCCTCAGTCTTAAAAACTAAAGAGCACTATCATACTTCTGTCTGTCTAAAGACAGGAGCAGTCATTCAGCAGCAATACAAATAACGGAACAGGAATAGGAAAGGTTTGTGGCACACTATTTCCTCTCTCTCGAAGTAGGAGCATCAGCTTCCTAAAACACTTTCACTTTACTCTCACATTGCTTCTGCTCAGTTTTAACTACAGTAATCGACCAGGCTGTGAATGGACACTGGACATTGTGTTCAATGGCACTGCCAGAGAGAAACCAAAGACATACCCAGTTCAGTGGACAGAAGATTCATTGTTCCCAAGTGGGTATGTAAATTAGGAAACACTTTGTGTGTGACAAAACCAACATCTGAATCAATGATACATAGTCTAAAAAGAAAGTCAGCTTTTAGACTTTGAAGGTTAGAGTGGGAACCATAAGTTCTGAGAGAGAAGTTTGTTCCTACTATATCAGTGTTTATGACTTGTCATGTCCTGTTATTTTAACATGAGAAAATCACTTTCTAAAGATCAAACTAATATAGTTGTATTTCTGTCCTTATATAAAACCCACAAGCCCTTCATAGAACACCACCACCTCTATGGCTCCACATTTCTGAATATATACAAGACACTTAGCTTTCTTTCAGCTGTGACAGCCTGAAATTGCTGCCAGCAGATGACACCACTTCCAGAAAGTTACCTATTCTTCACTAAAGAACCACAGGCTTCTGTCATGCAGCTCTCCCCAACCACTAGAGGTTTTTTTCTGTTAAGGACTGTACCACCTTCAAACCAAAAGCATTCTGCCAACGGGCCAAGTTACAGCCCAGCTCTGTAAGCTTTTATAATGGCACCGGAAATACTTTATCTACCAAATAGACTCAGAAGAGTTCATTATCTTTTGTGGCCAAGATGCTGCAGCAACTGGCAAGAGCACACAATTTTGGCACATCAGATGAGCCTGGTCAGTTTCTACAGTCCATCCATGATATAGCACTTCTTGCTTCTTTTACTACTTCTTACAGGTGAAGTGTCAATGAATCTTCTGGATCCCTTTTCAACTTGCTGGTACTGTCTACCACCTTTGGCATTACATCTCAGAAGGTCAGTGTCTGCTGCATGAAGTATCATCTCTATCCCTGTGAAATATCACCTTAATATAAATTGGTCAATCTGTTTCAAATGAGGAAGTTCCCCCCAGAACTTCCAGTTCCCCCCAGAACTAGTATTTGAAAAATGTGGTGAATATTATTTTTTCTCCTGCTTGACTCACAGCTTTCGAGATGTTGTAAACCATGGCTCACATTCCCCCTGGTCTTCTCTCCACAGTGAGTGGGCCCCCATTTTCAGTATCTCCTTGCAAAGCATCTTCTCCATTCCCTTGACATTAAGTTGCCCTTCTTTTAACTCCACTATGGACTCCCCCTAAATGCAGAAACTAGAACTGCCCAGCTCTGGAAACATGGGTCCTGGTCTTACACAGGAGCCAAGTCAGATCACCTGTTTTGTTTGGAGGAAGAAAAAAAAAAAATAAAGTGATGCAGCTCCAAACCATGGCATGGTTACAGAAGAACAGTGAAAGATCTATGCCCTGAGCTCTTAGTACAAGTTGCTGAAACATAAGTTCAGCCATGTATATTCCAGTAATGATTTACACCTCAAATACATAGATCTGTATTGGAGCTCATCTACTGTTTTTCCCTATAGGAGGATCTGACAAAACTGAGCTCCTTGCCACAGCACCAATGTTGGACTACTTGAGAATAAAGTCAGGTGATACCATTGTTCATTCCATTGCCTCTTCTGAATCACCATGCAGAGCAGGTGAAAGTGGAAGACTGGCCCAGTGGGAGGGACCCCACTCTGGAGCAGCAGAAGACTGTGAAGAGGAAGGAGCAACATAATCCCCATCCACCTGTGCTGCTGGGAGACAGGAGGTAGGGAATTTGTGTGGGAAGTCAAGCCCAGGAAGAAAGGCAAAGGTGTTCTATGATTTCTTCTTAATTCACATTATTTCTGATTTTATTGGCAGTAAATTAAAATAATTTCCCCAAACGAGGTCTGTTTTGACAGTGAATAACTTCTGAGTGATCTTCCTGTCCTTATCTTGACGCATGAATCAAGATGCAAATCCACTGCATTTTTTTCCCCTCTCCTGTTGAGGAGGGGAAAGTAATGAAACAGTTTTGGTGTCTAGCCAAGGTCAGCCCACCACAACCATTCCATGCATTAGCTAATCTCTTGTAATTGTAGCCTTTTCAAAGGGAAATAAAACCAAAAATACAGTTTAAAGTCATACAGTCCATCACAGCATATCAGTAAATACAAGATCTATTTTTAGTTCAAAATAATAATACAAAATTATATTTGGAAGCACTTTGTTTTAAACACAGCTAAAAACAGCTGTAATCTGATAACATCTTTCCCTTACGCATAGATTTAGGGCTTTTACAATAAAGTACTACTACATTTCAATCACTGACTAGTTCAGTTGTCACATATCAAGCAATACAATCCATCCTTTGCTTTCCATAGTTTGTAGTTTCCATAGTCTGTAGTTTTATTTTTATGCTGGCTGATAAAAATGTAACCTATTGTCTAGAAAATATAAGAGTTAAGACATTACTTATTCAACAACAAAATTAAATCAATTCCCCAATTTCCTAGTTTGTGTAAATATACATACACATACACAAATTTTATAACAAAGTTTTCACATTTGTTTAGCATTCCTGTTTTCTGAACATTCCATTCACAACATTTCAGTTTCATTTCACTTTCAACATGAGTTACGGATATTAATAACAATTATTTCTTCTTTCCTTCTCCCAGAAGCATGGATTTGTTGTAACTGCTCGTGGCTGTCCACCGGCTAGCCCCGCCACAGCAGACCACAGTCACAGACTGGCACTGGAGCCACTGTCCGCACAGTGGGTTCTTATGCCAGTGAGGCAGAGGCGAAGTGTGGTTAAGGCAAAAGGAGAAAGGAGGACTCTGTCGAGGTGAAGCAGGCTGAAGGTTTATTCCCAGGTGAAACTGACCAGACAGAGCATAAAACCTGGGTGCACACAGCTTATAAACGGGGGAGGATCACAGGGGTGGGGGTTACACAGATCCAGTGAGAGGGGGGGTTAGGGGTGGCTCTGCAGAAAACTGACAACCTGTCAGCCAACAGGGGACAAGGGGAGGGGGAGTTCTTGGGCTTCTGCCAATCACTCGATGCTCTCCCTGGATCTTTCCAGAACACAGGGAGAGGCCTGACCTTGACTGACAGGGAGAATGGGGTAGGGGTTGACAGGACTGACAGGGGAAAAGTTTGGGAGAAACCAACTGTGGGAATAGGAAAGGGGTACATGGAACAAACCATCAGGGTACATATTAAAAACAACAACTTACAGAAATCAATAGGCAAAAATAACAAACTATGGCAAAACAAAATAATTCTGCACCACCACAATTTGTTATCTAGTTGTCTGTGCCATCCCAGTTAATCTCTGCACAATATATGTACTGTATCTTGTTAATGATGCATTTCCATTCTCTACATCTTACTTCCCCGTCTTTTCCCAACAATCTGAATCCTCTTTATGCTTGTTTTCATTTTCTTAACATCTATTTCCAACTTCTCTAAACAATACACAACAGAAAAATTACTGTGCTAACACCAGAGAGGTATTTAGCAAGTCTAAGTATGTTCAGCTGTGATTCAGTCAATTACTGAACAAGCAGCATAACTTACATACACTTACACAGCTAATTCTTCTAAGCATGTTTATCAGTGATTACAAGCTCCTAAAAATATTAGAGGCAATCACTGTGATTCCTATATTATCATTTCAAATTGCAATCATCAATCAGATATGCTTATTAATCCAACAGAAATGCATCTTTATGCTTTAGTTTTGTAGTTTTGTGCACAAAAATCTTCATATTCCTTAAAATGTACACATTCAACCAGATTTAAAGCTCAGCTAAACAGGACTGATTAAAGGAATTTTAAAGAATGCACTGTTCATACTCCTTAATGGAGTCTCTGCCTCCATATGCAAGAGAGATTTAGTATTTACTTACAAAAACTTGAGTTATATGAAGTAGCACTATGGTCATACACACCGCATTTGCTCAGTCTTGCCATGTAAGACAGTCTTGGTGTTTTCAATTCGTATCAAAAGGAACCCAGGCTTTCTATGGTATCATGCTGGGACCTGCTGACCTAAAATAAATACAAAGTACATATCTCACCTGTAGTGTTTGCAAGTGCTATTACTGTATATTAGAAAGTAATTCCACCAACACATTTGTTTTCATTGATATTTTATCCCATATTCCTCCTCTTCCCTGTTTTTTATTTTTATTTCATCATTAAATAACAGTGGATTGAACTATGATCTTAGAACATCCCATTTCAAGGAACTCACAGTTTTAACAAAAATTGACTCAGAGTAATTAGCAAACATGGTACTGTAGCACATAAAGAAATACAGATGTATATAAATCTTGTAGTTTTTTCAAACAAAAGCCTTAGCTTCTTGTTAACACAGAATGGGATAGATACATAGATTCAATTTCTAGTAACATTACTTACTTTCTTCCTTCAGCTTGTTTAATTCTTTTATTATATCACTATACATATAGGATAAAAGCTCCTCTTGGGATTTTGTTCCATCCAAATAATCTGAGGAAGAAAAAAGAAGTGTTCATGAGTTCTGTGCCAGCTATCTGTAATGGCAATTGGGAAAGTTTTCAGTATTCCTGTAGATGCCATCAAAAGAGAAGAAAAAAATAAAAACCAAGAACAGCAACTCCTCTTCTCCTCTTCCTCAAACTTATTTTACATGTTAAAAAAAATAATGGAAAAGTATTCTAGTCAATAATTCATTTACAGTTTTTTGTGGTACAAGTGTCTCCATAAACATAATGGTAATTATGTGAGGACAGTGGAGCAATGGAATAATTTGGCAAAAAAGGTTTCTGTGCAGTAGGTAATTTCAGGTTCCTCAGTTTCAGCTGTAGAGCACTGCAGTTCTGAATCTTACTGCACAGCAAGAAGCAGCGTGCTAATGATAAAGCATCCACCCAATTTCACTTCCCTCTGGCCCCCATTCCAGAAGCAGGTAGTACAAGAGCTGTGTAAGTGTGAACACCACACAAACTTGTGGCACTGCCCCAACAGTTGGCCCAGCTTGACACTTCTCATGCAAAACTGGTGACTGTAGTGTGGACAGTCAGCCCCTAGAAAGTATCTTCAGGACTTAACCGGGATTTCATTTTTGTTCTGAAGAACTCTGCCAGTGCATCAGCTATGGTCTCAGAAGCTTATTTAGATATATGTGCGTTATCTTAAAAAGTTATCTTGTTACGTGAACTTAATTAGTGATCAGAATATTTCCATTTGTTAACTTGCTAATTTTAATTATTAAATAATAAAAACAAAATCCCTATAGGCATGAGATATAAACCAACAGAAATGTCAAAACCTACTAAGTGCCACAAAAACACTTGAAAATTTTGTCCCATTTAAAAAAATCCCACAATTCAACAAAAATCAGTGCCACACTTAAACATTTTAAAGTTTAAAATTATGGATACCATACCAACTTGCATACTTGCATTCTCTTCCAACTCATTTTTGTATTTCAAATACATAGGCCACACATGTCCATCGAAGTACCCTGGTGTATCTGCTGGCTGATAGACTCTGGTGCTACACAAAAATACATATGCGTTTCCATATAAGTTTTATATTTTCCCCTAGTGTTAGCTGGTTAAATAACAGCTTATATCCAAAATAAAGAAAGGCTAGTTGCATTTTTGTTGGAGCCAAGGAGGCTCCTTTCTTTTAATTCAATCTGTGATATGAACTTCTGCTGTCTTTTGCTATCTTACCTATTTCTGCCAATCAAACAGCATTTAAGATAACATAAAAGTTTGGGGGGTTTAATTGTTAATGTATTACAGATAAATTAAACAGTACTGACACTATTACCAAAATAAGCTACTTTTTCTCTTTTTATTAGGTATACAGGTTTCTCAAACTTTAAATGACTAGTTGGTCAGTCTAGACTCTTACATTCTGGACACTAAAGTCATAGGCGAGTCTAGTGAGAAACCAACAAAGTGGGATCAACCAAAACCAGTTGAATACAGGCTTTCTTCATTCAGCCAGCGGATTCTGACTTTGTGCCCATATATTTTTCCAAGCACACAGTATTGCTTCAAATTTAGAGGCAAGTCAGACACTGGCTCAATAATCTAGTTTAGGCTCATGGTAAAATTAATGGACAGTCTAAACAAAACTATACACTCAACCCACTCATGAACATCATTACTCTAAAAATAATCATCAATAAACTGTATTTAACTAAGAATAAGAGTGCTTAGTGTTTTTTTAAAAACATTTCTCATTTCAAATATGATTTTACTCAAATATGCAATTAGTAATTAAATAATTTATCAGGACAACAAATTCTCCTTTTAGTGTTTGTAAAACACTTAATACTTTAATAATCATGTGCTCTAAAGTGAAAACCAAATCAAACCAACCTCAAACTAAGAGAGGATAGATGATCTTAATAGCTTAAATTTTGCAAGCACTAAAGAAAAGCTAGTACAAAAGGACCACTTCAGTTAACAGTGACTCTTTTTAAACAGTAAGTCAATAATCTTACCTCCTTCTCCTTTTGCACTCTTCATAAGGAAGGGTCAAAAAATATCTTCTATTCCATAGTTTATTAAGTGGCCTAAAATAACAACATATTTAATTCCCTCTTCCACTTTAGGGTAACTTTTAAATTAGGTTACATATTATTGCTTACTCATAATTGTAAAGGAGAAAGCCTTCAACAATCAAAATATAAACATTTTTCAGATTGTCACATGTTTTCTGTGGCTCTTCTCTCACAACACCCGAGCTTGCTGGGCTTTTCATCCAGTTGCAAATACTTGTCACCATTTCATCCATATAGAGGGCATCAAGTACTAGATGAAAACAAAATTAAACATCTCTTAAAAACAAAGAATAAAAGAAAAAAAAAACCCCAAACTTCAAGTACCCCTACATTTATCAGTATGAATCAAATAATCTATGTACAAATTTCAACAAAGGGGAACAGGATTACCTGGAAGGTTATATCTGTAGTTCTGTGCTTGGTATTGATGATTTCCCATAACCAAAGCTTGCAAGAGGGTTGGGGTATTTATGTTGAGTGTAGTCTCTCCAAACTTTATGGCATCTAATATTGTCTGAACTGAATTCGCAGCTTTTCACTTCATGACAGAAACTTCAGGGACTGCTCTCCACTTTCACAAAACTTGTAGTAATGTTCTAACTCTGAGACCTCCACTCTTCTGTCAATAGTCAGAAGGGGGAGTGGAGGAGTTTTTGCTTTGGGTTTTTATAAGGTTCATTAGACCATAGAGAGAGTTAAAGGAACACGGTGTACAAAGGAATAAACAGCACAATGTAACACCTGTTTTTGTCTGTAGACACACAAGAATATATTGAGGAAGTACTGAATGGTAGAAATAAGGCAGCTTTTGGATACCATAACAGAAAACACATTTTAAAGAGCTTTTAAGAGCAGCATTAAACCTGGATATTTGAATAAGAATGTCTAATTTATACCTCTAGTTTCACATTCCATTTACATGAAGTCTAGAAGTTGAGCCAAAGACTGCATAGCTGGTAATCACCAGTTTTCAGATACAACTGAAGGGTCTGACCAATATTCTTAGCAATACATTTTGTACACAGAACAGCAACAGAAATTAGGTACTAACCAAGCAACTGTTTACAAGTAGATATGACCTGACACAAAACACTGGCCTAAAGCGGATCTGCATCTAGACATCTCTAAGGATAAACTGAGCCAGCATTAATCATGAACTTGAGAATATATGTTCTTTATGTGAGATCTGACATGAAATAAAGGTGTCAGTATAGACCCAAGTTTTGAGTGACTTGGAAAACCCAGTAGTGATATCACATGAGTTCACTAGCAAAACTGGAAAAAAAAAAAGGCCATTACCAAGCAATGAGATTAAGCTTATGCCAGTACTGCAAGACAAGACTGAACTCAACAGTACCATTTAACTTAACAGTTAATATTTAACTGAACAGTACCATTTGCTGCTAAATCAGACACAAGTGAAGAAACAGAGGAAAAGATTCAAAAGAGAAAAGGTAAGGTCAAGCACTAGCTTGAGCTACTTATTAATTAAGCAAGTTTTCTTAAATATTTCAGTGAGCTGAATGAAACTAAGGATTGCTCTGAAGCAACCACCTGTTTACTGCCTTGCTCTGAAGGGAAGAGACCAAGAGAATGGGGTGGAAGAAGTGTTGAAGCTCAGCACAATTTCAGTATAATGTTCAAAAGCAGTGTATGTTACTGACCATCATATAGCTTAAATCCACGTTCATCTGTTTCAACTTCAGACTCTGGCTGAAGGGGAAAAAAAATTCATTCATTTCAAGGTTGCTTTTATGACCATGCTGAGAAATATATACTCCGGATACAAACATAAGGGTTATACACTTCTGTATCCAATTAGTTACATTTATCTTCAACATTAAACTGATGTAAACAACTGTTAAAATACACTACGAAAACTTTAATCTACAACAACATACACTCCAAATCATATGACTTACGTTCATTAAGAATTTTACTTGAGAAATAAGAGCTCCTTCACACTCCTTAACAAACATCCCCAACATAAACACACAAGCTGTCTTGACTTGGGAGATAAAGAACTACTTATTGTTGTATGGGTGTAGGCTTAAGACAGTATCACTAAACTCATTAGCACAAAGGATCTTGAAAAATGCATCCATCATACACCCATGCCTTATTTTAAGAGTGGCAAAGAAGACAGGAAATTTCTTCTGGCTGAGTATATTCAGTGGTTTGGCCACTTAAATTTCAATTACCCCAGGGCTCATTTTATGAGTCTTATGAAATTAACATTACTTTAAACAGAACCAGTTTAAAAGTTCATCAATAGGAGGACTGAAAAAATAAGTGAAATCTACTTAAGCTTACTTTTACCTATCAGGTTTTTCTATTAAAACTTACCTTAAAGAAGTCATCTTGAGAGATTATATCACAGTNTGTTTTCCCTCCATTTGTTACACTGTTAAAAAAATTGTTAAAAGTTCACCAAGGCCAAAATTAATCTTTTAAACATACTTACAACCTCACACATACATTTCTATATGGTTATATGCAAAGAAACAATACAACTTCCCCCAGATTTTAGTAACATTAAATACTCTCTACCTCTAGAAGTTTTCTGGAACGTTCCAACAATTTTCAACAATCAGTACAGAAAATCAAGCACTCTCAAGAAAGATGCTACAGACACCTGCACCCGAGATCTCCAACAGACACAGAACAAATTTTCAGGTGTTACATGCTATAAAATTATACAATTATATGTTGCATTTGTAATACAATTTTAAAAAATGCATTTAGAAAGAGAAATTGTATCACATCATTCTGAGAAGAAAACTAGTCTTAAGCTGTAGAGGAAATTCAATTTTGTATAACTTACCCCCCAAGGCCAATAACCAATACTTTCATAGTTTGTTTTCTCCTCAGTTCTTCCTTTTTACTGTCAAAAACAATAGCCAGTGAAAAATCTTGATTTAGGAACAAGAAGGCAACCATGGTATTAAGAAATACCAATTATGCAGATTATTTATTTTCTCTCCTATTGTCCAACATTTTTCTTTTAGCAAAGGTACAGACAGAATCTAAGCTGCTTGTTCTAATGCTAACAAAAAAACCTGCAATATATAAGCTCCATCGTAAATTACAATGTATTTTATTTTTTACAGTATTTTAATAATTTGAAATGAACTCTGGGAGACTGGGTTCTAACAATATTAGTATCATACAAGTTCCTAAAGAAAAGCACAATCACTAGCTCAAGCATTGATAATGTAAAAAAGACTAGGTAAACAGAAGCTGTGGTGGCAAAACAAACAAAATCACTAAGAAAGAAACAAGTGGCATGCTGAGGAGAAAGATGTTTTAAAATTTAATGAATACTTTTAACAAAGAGTATGTTCAAAACCTCTTTTCTGAACCTGGTCTCAGCAATGTAATATTCACTGTGCAATTCACCACCTCCTTTTTGAGTGTATGAACAGCACAGACCATACAAATCCTCCACTGCTCCATCACAGATTAATCTGGAAGCATTAAAACTACTGTAAGGTCAGTTTAAGCCATACTGGCTGACTTAGCATTGAGAAGGACTAGGTAGCACTTGATTTTCCCCTGAAAAGATCCAAGAGTAAACTCTAAAGTTTAATTTGTCCACCCTGTTGCTGCCACCATATCCCACCAACTCTGAGGCTCTGACTGCCTGAACATCTTCAGTAGCTGCCAGGAGACACAAATCTGCCTTGCCCCAGCTCTTTCCTCGGAACTTTCTCCTGTAATGGGTGTTTGCAGAGTACGTTGTGAACTATATTGGAAAAACACTGCAGCTGAAAAGCAGTTCCGTAAAGACAGAGGGGAAAGAATGTTTGGTTTCAGTTTCACACATCAATTTACAACTATTTAACCACAGCAAACACCCTTTTTTCACCTGCTCTATCCTCTTAGGTCACACTTAGGAAGGTAAGCCCTATGACACCTGAAAGGACTGAGCAGGTAAAACTCCCTGCCTCTGACAAACAAGTATCTGTATTAGAAAGAAGACTATTATAGGGCATCAGTATGAAAACAAACCCACAATGTTTCTGTGAAAGTAAGCTTTAGACATATGTGGAGCTTGAAATAACATCCCCTTGCATTTGGTGCAACGACTGGAAGTTCCACTGTTTCACATGCCTGTGATATGATCTTCACATGCTTTTTAATGTATGGTTGTGTTAAAAAAAGAAACAACAAAAAACATATCTATTAGTCCAAGCCACCACCCTTATGATAGGCATTGCTTCGCAATGGTGCTGCTTATCTACAGTAATTGGCATTTGCAAGTTTTTAAAGTTAGAATACACTGGTTTTCTAAAAATATTGTAATTTTCAAATTCAGTGATAAGAATGCTTATAGTACGGGCTATTAGTGCAAAGAGAGAAGACAGAAAATTTGTTCTTAAGAAGTGATGGTATTCAGGCTACTTAAAAAATAAGACAAAAAAGTTCTTCTAAAAATCATCAGTAAGGTTTGTGTTTCAGATTACCCTTTGTCCCACAAAGGATGTTATGCAACAAACCGGACGAACACGTTTACCTTTGGACTTTAATTTAAATCATTGCCTATATGCAAATTAATCCCAGACTACGGCAGAAAATACTATCATTAAAAAAAAAAAAAAA
>WEIU01018355.1:14304-28587 GCA_013389925.1 Aegithalos caudatus
GATGGGATGGGATGGGATGGGATGGGATGGGATGGGATGGGATGGGATGGGATGGGACGGGATGGCAAAACCAGGAGGGATCAGGAAAACACACCAGCACTGCCTTAACTGGCAAACATCCCACAATTCCCAGGATTTAAGGAGAGCAGGAGACATTATGCCCCTTTAGATGGGATCTAAGGGGGTGCAAACCCCCCTGGAAAAATCTGGGAATGCTCCTGCACATTCCTGACTGGAGGGATGCGGGATATCCACAGACAAGGAGCGAAGGCAGGACCCCAGCGTGCCCGGACCGGCGGCGCTGCGGAACATCTTGTCCATGAAAAATTCAGCAGCTCCAGTTGTTCCTGGGAACGCAGCAAATTCCTTCCCGCTCCCTTCCCGGCTCCAGCCATGCCTTATTTATGGCATTCCAGGACAATTTACAGTTGGAATATGACGCTGCCTCTTCTTGTTAACCCGGGAGCACTCTGAGGGTGAAGAATTCCCAGCTGGCCCCATCTGGAGTGGTGGAATTTTGCTGAATCCGGAGCTTCTCCTCCTGGAAAGCTGCGCTGGGATTTTATTTTTTATTTAAACGGGAATAAGCATTTGGCACGGGTTTAACAGCAGCCAGGGGATGGGATGTGACAGCCGGAGTCGGCGCCGCGCTTCCAAGGAAAATGGGCCTTTGGGAAGCAGGAGAAATGGATTGGGGGAGCCTTGTGCTGAGTTTTCCTTGGATATTCAGCTTTGCTTCCCAAAAATCCAGCAGCTCAACGCCAGCGGGCTTAAACCTCCACAGCCCCTCCACTGCCTTTCCAAAAGTCATCCCTGGCTTTTGGAAAACAGGCGTGTTCCCTAAAATAAACCCGGGAAAGCTGGCGTCACCCCCGGGCGAGGAGGGGCCCGGCTGGCAGGGAGCAAATGGCATTAATCCCGGGAAAATGGGATATTAACGGGCTGAGCAGACAATTAAGAGCCAGTAATTAAAATTCCTCTTCCCTCACAAACATCTCATTAGGAGCCACTTCCCTCCCTCATTTCCATAAGTGGGAGGGAACGATTCCGCAGCTGGATCTGGAATTATTCCTTTAGGGGCGGCTGCTGGACCAAACCAGCTCCTCAGTTTTTAGGGATGGGAAGAAAATGTATGGAATGAGCAGGGGGATGTCCAACCCGTGCTTTGGGTCCACTTTTCTCCAATTAACGGGATGTGGAACCCGCCAGATCCCATGGATTCATCCCAGGCCTCGTTAGCTCTTTGTGATGGGAGTCAATGGTTTGGATCGATCCTTTGGATCAATCCATGGATTGGGCGCGGCCCCTTTGGCCTCTCGGCCCCTTTTAAAGGAAGATGAAGTGAGGGAATCACTCCATGTCGGGGACAGCTGGGCCTGGGGCGGCTTCCCGTCACATTCCATAGGCAAAACGTGTTGGAGTCACGGAGAGATGGAATTTTGTGGATCATTTAGTCCCTGCTCCATCCCTGGAAGCGTCCAAGGCCTGGTTGGGCTTGGAGCAAGCTGGGATAGTGGAAAGTGTCCCTGTCCATGGCAGGGAATGGGATGGGATTTAAGGTCCCTCCATCCAACCCTTTCTGTGATTCCCTATTTTTATAAAATATGGATAAAACCAATCCCCAAACCCAGCTTCCAAGGATTTCAACACCTAAATCCCATTGAGATGGAATTTTCAACCACTGTCCAGCTTCTCTTTTTTCCTTGAATCCCAGATTCCTCCTAAGAAAAATATCCCAAAGAAAAGATATCCCAAAATAACCCAGTCCAAAGAAAAAGCATTAATTCCTGATTTGCTCCGTGCTGTGATTCCCAGTGTCCTTGTGTCCATGGGAACAATCTCCAACACCACCTGAGGGCTTCCCAAGGATTCATGCTGACGGATCTTCAGGAAAAATCCATTTTTGGACTGGTTTTCTCCTCATGACGTCACTTTTATCTTCTGGAGGGGTGGAATTGGCTCTTATCAGCTCCGAGATTCCAGCGGCTCCGGAGGCAGCGGAGAAGTGAGGAATGAGATTCAGACAGATCCTGCTGGGTTAAAAACGTTCCAAACATCCCGGCTCCGTGGAGTTTTCATCCCCACTGGCACAACCTGAGCACAATAAAGGATTTCAGATGGAAAGGGAGAGTTTGGGCACTTTGGGAGTCGGAAAGGCCATGGGAAATTTGGGATTTGGGAGCCTCCCTGTGCTGCCATGTCCCATCTCTCCAATTCCAACTTCCACCCTATTCCCATCTCCTCCTTCCCACATTTCCACCTTTCCCTGCCTGGTTTCTTCCCCACAATGACTCAAGTCCAGCTCTCTCCACGCCCGATAAATCCCAGGAAAACTCCAGCATTTTCCAGCTTTGCCACGCGCCTCCCAACAAACAAATCCAGGTGGGATCGAGCCGTTGGAATCAGCTCCGTGGCTTGGGCATGGGCTGGAATAAATCCTCGAACGTCTTCATCCGGCTTTTTCCAAGCTCCTCGGAGCTGTTCCGGCTCATTGGAGCACGGGATGAGGGAGCCCGTTCCCGGCTTGGCCTCGACTCGCGGCGTCAATTCCGTGCTTGTTCGACATCTCCGGCACAAATCCACTGGGAATGCGGCGTTCCAGGAAAAAGATGGATGTTTGGAGGGAAAACCGTGACGGCTTCAGTTGGAGTGAGCCCAGGCCCTGCTACAAAACCCTGGAACGGCCTTGGAATCATCGTTTGGATGTTCGGGGGCTCCCTCCTCCTAAAAATCTGTGGATTTCCAGGATGCTCAGAGATGTAATTCCATGGTGGATACAAGGTCTGCATCCCGGCCATCCTGAGAGCCAAATCCAGGGGTTACAAACCCAAAAATGCTGGAAAAGGGAGGATTTCTGGATGAATGCAGGAAAAACAGGGTTGGAGGGAAGCGACAGCCACCGGAAAATCGGGATCAGTTGGATTTGGGAAGTATGTCCCTGAGATAGATGGAAGAAAACCAGGGATGCTGGAAAAGTGAGGACTTGGGGGCGAGCACAAGAAAAACAGGATTGCAGCATCCATCAGAAAACCAGGATTAGTCAGATTTGGGAAGTATTTCCCTGGGATGGACGGGAATTTTCTTCTGCTTGGGACAAAATTCCAACACCCCCAAAACTGATCCCCCCTGGACAAAAATCCCTCTCCATGAAAAGACATAGAGAAGGATCCAAGACCCTTCCAAGTCCTGGGAAACCCCTCCCAATCCCAAAACTCCTTAAATCAACTCCGTCAAGGCGCAGCCGGCGCAGAAAAGATGGATTTTCCCAGCCCACACCGCTTATCAGCGGGAACGTGGTGGCTGCATTGATATTCCCGGTGATTTATTGGATTTTATCCCGCTGCCCGCACAGCCTGGGAATGCAGGGCCATAAATTACACATGGAATATTTATCTCCGGATGGGAAGGATGTTTAGGAGCATTTACCGAAGCGTTGGGAAGTTTTATTTATAACTTTTCCCCCTCTTTCCACTTCCAGTGTTTCCATAAAATCCCTCAGCCTCCCGGCAGTGCTGGAGGAGGGGAATATTTTATCTCCACATCTTCATCCCACTGATATTCCCATAAAATAAAACGTTGGACATCCCACTGGAGCTCCCACAGCTGCTCAAAGCGGTGGCTTGGGATGGGTTGTTGGGATTTTGGGAAGAGCACAAGGTGCATGGTTGGGTTTGGATTTTGGGAAGAGCTTGGAAGGGGTTGTGGGGCTGGAATTTCAGGAAGAGCTTGGGATGGGTCATTGGGTTGGGATTTTGGGAAGAGATTGGGATGGGTCATTGAATTTGGATTTTGGGAAGAGCTTGGGATGGAGTGTTGGGTTGGGATTTTGGGCAGAGTTTGGGAGGGGTCAGTGGGTTAGGATTTTGGGAAGAGCTCCTGGTGGGATGTAGGATCAGGATTTTGGGAAGAGCCGGATGTTTGTCATCATTCCACCATCATTTCTCCTGCTCCTTTAACCCCTTCTCCTCATTATCTAAGCATTTTTCCCAGATTTTTCATTTTGTTTGGATCGTTTTGGGCACTTTCCCAAACCCAGAACGATGCCTCATCCCGGGAAAGGTGGGAAGGTGAATCCAGCAGAGCCAAATTCCCTGGAAAACCTGGCACCATCCCAAATTTGGAGCGACAGCCACGCTGTCACCTCATGGCCTCTTCCCAGACAATGGAGCAGCTGCTGGAGCCAAAGCAGAGCCGAGAATTCCAGAGGGGCGGGATGGGTCTGGGATGCCTCGTTTGATGAACGACGCCCCTCATTTGCATATATGCAAATCAGGGCTGATTGCCCCCAGCACCAATCAGGCCCCCCCCGGATAATTAAGGCACAATCCCCCAAATCGGTCGTTCCCTCATTTTATTCCCATTCCACGGGGTAAAGCCAATGGATTTTGGCCAAACGAGGCCTGACAGGTGGAGGTGCCCCACCCTCATCCCAAATTTTCCCTTTTCCCAATGAACAAACCCCATTCCTGCAGGATTTCCTGCTCTCCCGTGGGTTTTTCTGTTTTCCACCTGGAAGCACTTCCACCCCCAGTCTGGGCTATGGAGCAGGAATTCCCTCCTGCTGATAAATCTCAGGAGGGAAGGCCTTCCTCATTTTCCCAGCAGACGCCAAGGAAACCCATGAACTGCAAAAAATTCCCAGTTTTTCCTTCTTTTCTCCCATTTTTCCCAGCTCCCCCTGGCTGCCCCATGAATCACCCTCCAATCTATTTCCATGGATTTTCATCTTTCTCCAGCAAATCCCAAACCCATCGGACAGGGAATTTTCCTACAATCCCAATTTTGCCAAGCAGGAGCCACCACCAACCACCAAACTCAATGGAATTCCTCCAGAGGAATGGTTCAACATTCCCTAAAATCCTTCCAGCAGAGCACGGTGCCTCCTCAACACCTGGATTAACCTGGATTAACGCTCCGAGCCGGAATGTCCAGGTGTCCCAGGGCTAAAAATTCCCCCCTTCTCTGCTTTTCCCTGATTTTTAATCAAGCAGCTCCACAGAAAACACAGCGGGATCTGATCTCCGTGTGCAGATGTGGAATTAATCCCGAATTAAGTGTAGAAGGAAAGGTCGTATCCTAATCCTGCACTGAAAAAGATTGGAAATGGGATTTTTCCCCACACCCTCAAATTCCCAGCCCTCCTTTTCCAGTGGCTGACAAGGAACAGATTCCACGCCAGCCAGACGCTCCTGGAGTTTCCCAGGAAGCTGCACCCTCTGGATGCTGCCCCTGGGCACCGGGATTACGGAAAACCTCACCTGGGATAAAGGATTTTATCCCCAGCCAATGGCGCTGTACAAAATCCATCCTAAAAATGCAATTCCAGAGTAAAAAAAGGGAATTTCTGTGCCTGGTGTTCCTTTTTAGAGCCCCAAAACAGAGCTGAGGAATTGGAAAAATTGGGAAAAAATTCCCAAACTCCTGGCAGAGCTCATTGGTGTCTTGGGAGGGATTTGCTGGCAGCAGCCAAGGATTTTCCCACTGTTCCAGCTCCGTCGGAATGAGGATTATGGCACCAGCAGCCAATTCCTGGAAGCCACGGCTCAGGGTGTTAATCCCAGCTGGAGTTAATCCCAGTGGGAATAATTAATGGAGCAGGAAGCAGCCGGGAGCTGCTCCTCATCCCTGGAAGTGCTCAAGGCCAGGTTGGAATAACAACCAATGGAAAATGTCCCTGTCCATGGCCGGGCTGGAATGGGAGGAGCTTCAGTGTCTGTCCCAACACAAAGCATTCCATGATTCCAGGCCTTTCCATGCCTCAGTTTCCCCACTCAGGAGAGGAAAGCAAGGTCTTTTCCAGCTCATCCAAGATCCAGGAAAATCCCATCCTGGAGTAATTGCAAGGTGTTATTAGAGATCCAAAAAGATCCCATCCCGGAGTAACAGCAAAGAGTTCGTAGAGATCTCAAAAAATCATGGAATAACAGCAACGGGATTTTGGATATCGCAACAACATCCTGGAGTAACAGGAAGGGAATTTTAGAGATCCTCAAAAATCCTGAAGTAACAACAAGGGGACATTGGAGATCCCCCAAAAATCCCATCCCAGAATGGCAGCAAGGGGTTTTTAGAGATCCCAGAAAATCCCATCCCAGAGTAACAGCAAGGGGATATTGGAGATCCCAGAAAATCCTGGAGTAACAGCAAGGGAATATTGGAGGTCCCAGAAAAATCCCATCCTGGAATAACAGCAGGGGGTTATCAGAGGTGCTCCTGTTCCCAAAAATAATCCCAGGAAGGAATTTTCCCACCCCAAACTCCCTAATCCTCCCTAAAACTCCTCTTTTTCCATCTTTAGCGGGACACTCACAGGCTTGGGATGGGAAAAAGCCGGAAAATCATTAATTCCATTAAGGAAAGTTGGAAGGTTTCGGTTTGGAATCCCCTGTTGAGTTTTCCCACCAATCCCAAGCAGGTTTTCCCAATCCCAGGTGGCCCTGGAGAAGGGGTGACCCTGACATGGATGATGAATTCCCTGATTTATTTCTCCGCTTGCAGGAAATCCAATTATCCCAGGTTTTTGATTGGTGACAAATGAGGAGCCATCGATCCCCCCTCCATCCCTTCCTCCCTCCCAGCTCTCGGCTCCGGGCGATCTCCGCTCCTTCCATCGATCCCTGCCCGGAGGAACCGGGAAGGGATCATCATCACTGATATTTGGGAATTTTTCCTTCCGAACTCCTTCTCCAGAGGCACAACCTCAGGCAGAGGAGGAGGGAAAATAAACCCAGTCCATGCAGGAATCCCAGGAGCTCCAAAATCCACTTTGTTTTTGGAATTCTGAGTGTAATGTGAGGCTTCTTCCCAAAAAAAATGACCTGGGGGGTGCCTGAGGCACCTGGATAAGCCCAAAAGAGTCCTGGAAAATGTTCCAGAGGAGGGAAGGGAAGGGAAGGGAAGGGAAGGGAAGGGAAGGGAAGGGAAGGGAAGGGAAGGTTGGATTTTTGGGAGAGACTCCTCCAGACCCTCCATGGCAACAGCCAAAATTCCCATCAGGATTCCCACCTCTGGGAATGTTTCTTCCAGGCACAGGGAGAAGGGGCAGCTGCATCTCAAACTCTCCCTCATCCCTCAGGACAGCCCCTTCCAGCCCTAATTCCAGGCGCTGATTCCCGACACTTCCCCGCTCCCATGGAGAGGATGAGTGGAGCTCTTCCCTCAATCCCAATCCATCTCCATGGGGCTCTTCCCTCAATTCCAATCCATCCCCATGGGGCTGTTCCCTCAATCCCGATCCATCTCCACTCCGCTGGGAAATGACTGCTCATTAACACCTTTCCCTCTCCCAGCACTTCCAGGGCTCTCCCATTATCCATGTTTGGCTTTTCCCACTGATCCCAAATCCCAAATCCTGGTCCTGATCCCTTCTTTAGCTCTGTTTGTGGAATGCTGGCGTTTTTTGGGATCCTTTCCCTGAAATTGGACATTTTGGGAGTTCTCCCATCCCTGCCTTGATCATCCTGAGATGGAGCAAAGCTGGAAAATCAGGAGGAGATTTTTCCATGGCTCTCGGTGGTGTCTGTGTCTCCACTTTCCCAAATCCATCCCTATTCCCACATCCACCCCTATTCCTGTTGCAAAACTCCCATCCCAAAGCCCTCCAGGACACGGAGCATCCCCAGACAAACCAAAAATTCCCATTTCTCATCCCAAATTTCCCTCCTCTTCCTGACGACCCCCATCCCGACCCCCCAGCCAGCCCAAGGAGCAGGATTGGGAATGGCAGCAGCAGCCAGACCTTGGAAATGAGGGAAAAGCTCCCGGCAGGGGCTGGGATGCGCTGGCTGTGCCGGGAGGCCGAGCTCCACGTTAATAAAACATAACCAAGCGTGGGATCATCCAATATTCCCTTAATTCAGAGCTCCCGGGAGGCCGGGAGGAGCGGCCGGGAATGCGGGAGGTTTTCCCGCTCACCGGGGCGGAGAGGAACACCCGGGATGTTAAACAGCTGGAAAAGCTCTCCCTTCCTATTCCCATTCCTGTTTTCCAGGCTAGGAGTTCTCTCCTTTCCCATTCCCAGCCAATTTTCCAGGCTGGAAGTGCTCTCCGTTTCCATTCCCATTCCTGTTTTCCAAACTGGAAGTGTGCTCCATTCCCATTCCCATTCCCCTTCCCCTTCCCGTTCCTGTTCCCTTTCTCCAGGCTGGAAGTGCCCTCCCTTCCCATTCCCACCTGTTTTCCAGGCTGGAAGTGCTTTCTGTTCCCATTCCCATCCCCATTTTCCAAACTGGAAATGCTCTCCCTCCCCATTCCCATTCCCATTCCTGTTCCTGTTCCTGTTCCCATCCCCGTTCCCATTCCCATTTCCATAATTTCCTCCCTCCTACTGAGATAAAATCATTCCAATCAAATCCTTTCATCCCAAAATCTCCAGGATTTTTTCCCCTCCCATTTATTTTCTCCCAGCAGGAAGCACGGAGCAGATCCAGAGCATGATCCATGCAAACCAAGAGCGGCGGGAGCATCCCGACCACCCCATTGCCCGAATCCTCTCCCACCACGGAATCTCCCAGATTTTCCTGCCCTAAATCAAAACAACGCCCACAAATTCCAAGGAATGGGAAAGTTTAATTTGGGAAGCGCTTCCCGGAGCTCTCCTCGCCTCCCACGCCCCACGTTAATTACAGCAGAAATTCGGGAGGAATCCCAAAGATCTCCACTCCTCACAAAGTGCTTCCCTACGGAAAAAACTCCGGAGTAACGCAGGGAGACGCAAACAGAGCTTCAAAAGAGTCACCAGGAGCTAGAAAACATCTCATTATCCCATTCCAAAGGGAACGACTCCGCGTGCAGCCCGAGGATTTTCCATGCAGGGTGGGCTCTCTGGGAGCCTTGTTCCCGGTGGGAACTGAGTCCTTTGGATCTTTTATGGAACGGGATCTGCCCATTGCCTGCTGCTTTTCCAGCAGCAGATCCAGCCTTGTATCCTGCATGGAAAATCCCACTCCCCAGCAGAGCCAGTTTTATCCATCCATCCATTCCTCATGGAAAATCACATTCCCAAGCAGATCCAGCATTTCCATCCCCCATGGAAAATCCTGCTCACCAGCAGATCCAGTGTTTCCATCCCCCGTGGAAAATCCCGCTCCCCAGCAGCTCCCTGGGAATATTTTGGGCTCCGTGGCCTTTCCCAGCCCCCCAAAGCCTCCCACTCCTCTCCCAGTCACGGGGTCCTCCCGCAATCCAACATTCCCGGGTTTATTTTTAGGAGGAAAGCCAGGAAAGCAGCCAAATTCCACCCCCGGTTCTCGGGATGCTCCCGGAGCTACGGAGAGTGGGATGGCAGAGCCCGGGCACGTGGATCTCACGTTCCCATGTGGATTTCACATTCCTACATGGATCCCATGTTCTGGCATTGAGCCTGTGTTCCCACACAGATCCCATGTTCCCACATTTTTCCCATGTTCCCACACTGATCCCGTGTTCCCATATTTTTCCCGTATTCCCACACTTTGTGCAGCTCCACCCACAGGGAACGGGGGCAGCCGGGCCTAAAAAAAGGAGGAAGATTCTCCACAGAGCAGCGGGAGGATCCCAAACCCTGGCCCAGGAATCCAGGCTTGGAATCTTCCAAAGCCTTGGAGCTGAAGCTTTGGAATGCTCTAAGCTGGGCTGGGAATTTCAATCCCAAAAATCCATTCCCAGGCAATTCCCACCCAATCCATGGGGGTTTTCCAAAGGAAAACTCAGGATGAGGAAGGGGAACAGCTCCACTGGAAGCTCACAGGGAGCTCACCCACATCCCCCTTATCCCAAAATCAGGAGGATTTTGCTGGAATTTGCTGAGCTGGATCCTTTCTGTCCCTCTCCTGTTGTTCCAGTCTCACCAGGAAGAGCCAGAGATTCCCAGATCCGTGCCAGGACTTCCCATGGTGACAACCACTGACCAAAAATTCCCTTCCGTCACGTCCCCCTTTTCCAGGTCCCTGCTCCAGGAGCAAATCCCACCTTGGGACCAGCCTGGCACGAGCCAGAGCAACATTTTACCCATAAATCCCATCTTATCCATGGAACTCATCCCAAAAAAAAAGCATTTCCATGGATTGGAGACAACCAGGAAGCAGATCCCTCATCCCCCTTCATCCCACCCATCCCTCTGATCCCAAACTCCCCTCGCAGAGCCCATCCCCAGATCCAGCCCTTCCCTGGGGCTGCAGATCCTTGGAAAAGGAACAAAGAGTTGGGAAAGCAGGAGATACATCCCAAAGGAAGGATGGGATGGGATGGGATGGGATGGGATGGGATGGGATGGGATGGGATGGGATGGGAGGGGGTGGGATGGGATGGGATGGGGATGTTCCTGCTCCTGCTCCTGCTTTCCCTGCCCCTGCCAGATCGAAAGCAGCTCCAGGATTTATCCCGGAGCACAGGGAGGTGGAGAGGGACTTTTTATCTCCTCTGCCCAGAGAATATCAACCAAGGAATTGCAGGAATGGAAATTATTCCAGAGGTTTGGGTAGGAGACAACTTCCATGCCTCCCCTGCTCCAGGTGGGATTTTCCAGACGGAGAAGCGCTCCCAGCACCGGAGGAGCCAAACTGTGGGGCCTGGAGGCTGGGAAGGGTTGGCTGGAGCCACATTCCCACCTCCCTTCCCTCCAGCGGGAATTCTGGCGTTTCCTGGCGTTTCCCCAACCTCCTGGGAGCTGGATCCAAGCTGGGAGTGGGAACGAGGCACCTTCCGTGATCCAAAGGCTTTGGAGAGCCCCCAATCCCTAATCTGATAAAATCAACAATTCCAAAGAGGGAACAACAGCCGCGGGTTGTTATCCCTGCCTTTGGAATCTGCCCGCCCTTGGCGTTCCTGTCGGATCCGGGCCCCAGCGCAGCGAAAACAAGCCCGTGACTGACGGGTTATTTTGGGAAAGAGACAGAGGGGAAAAGTGGGAAGCGAGGAATGGAACGGGAGGGCCAGGCACGAGCTGGGAACGAGCCCGGAGTGCCGCCGCAAGCAAACAAAAGGGCACAGAGAGCAGCTGGATCGGGAAGGATTCCAGCCGCATCCCTCAGCTGCATCCCTCCCGCCGGGATGCGCCGGCCGGGATCCTGCAGGGCTGGAGCTGCCTCAGGAATTCGGGATCTGGGGGCTCCTTATCTTGTTCTGCCTCACGGAATTCCATATCTGGGGGCTCCTTCCCTTGTTCTGCCTCCTGGAATTCCGTATCTGGGGACTCCTTCCCTTGTTCTGCCTCAGGAATTCGGGATCTGGGGCTCCTTCCCTTGTTCTGCCTCTCTGTGGGCTCTGATGTGGATGTGAGGCTGAGGGTTTGTCTTGGAGAACTGGGAAAATTCCCCAAATCCCATCACTGGGAATTGTGAGGGGGTGATGCTGCCTCATCCCCCCACAGCTGTTCCAGGTAGGAATTTGTGCCATTCCCAGGGTGAGCTCCCAGCTCCATTCCCAGCTCCCTCCAAGCATTGCCAGAGCCTCGGGAAGTTCCTTGGCTCTGCCTCATCTGAATTCCCACAGCCACAATCCCTAAACCCCCACTCCTGTCCCGAGGGCTTTTCCTTGGAAGATCCCAGAGCGTGAGGTGAGAGCTGGTCCATCATTCCCAAGCCAAGGAACTCCTGGCAGGGAGGAACATTTCAATGGGAATAAACCACAAGGGAAACATCTCCATGGGAAGAGGGAGTGATGGGATCATCTGGATGCTCCAGGACCACCCATGGATTTGGGATGCAAGGTCCAGGAAAGGCCTGGAAGTGTTTGGAGACACCTGAGAGGCCTCCAGGCTTCCAGACCTGGAAAAGGCCTGGAGTGGCCCACAGGAATCTCCTGAGGTTTAGCAAGAGCAGGAATGGGATGGATCCAAGCTGGGATGGGCACACGGATCCAGGTTGGGATGGGCAAATGGATCCAGGCTGGGATGGGCACACGGATCCAGGCTGGGATGGGCACATGGATCCAGGCTGGGATGGGCACACGGATCCAGGCTGGGATGGGCACATGGATCCAGGCTGGGATGAGCACATGGAGCAGCTCTGGGGGTGTTGGTGGGGCAGAACTGGACATGGAAAACTCCTGAGCCCAGGGCTGATCCCAGAGCAGGAAAATGGGGAATTCTGCCCTCTGGAGCTGCTGGAGCAAGCCCAGAAGAGGCTCCAGGATGATCCAAGGAAAGGCTGGGAGAACTGGGAATGTCCAGCCTGGAGAAAAGAGAACCTTTGGCCTGACCCAATTTTGGCCTTCCAGGACCTGAAGGAGCCGACAGAAAAGAGGGGAAAAAATCTCTCTGGAAGGGCCTGGAGTGACAGGACTCAGGGAATGGCTCCAGAATTCCAGAGGGGAAATTGAAATGAGTTATTGGGAAGGAATTCCTGGCTGGGAGGGGGTGAGCCTGGACACAGGGTGCCCATGGAAGCCGTGGCTGCCCCTGGATCCCTGGGAATGCCCAAGGCCAGGCTGGAGCACCCTGGGACTGTGGGATCTGTCCCTGCCTGTGGAATTCCCACCCAAAGCACCCTGGAATTCCAGGATGAAGCTGGGAATGTTTAACAGCCTGCACAGGGCAGGGGCTGCTCCAGGCTCCCAGCACCTGGGTCAGAATTCCTTATCCCAAGTCAAACCCTACAACATCCCTAGGATTCGGTTTTGGGGGATCCCAAGGGAATTTGGGGGGGATGAACACCCCCAAATTGAGCTTGGGAGACTTTGGGAATGCTCTGGGAGCAGCCACGGGAGCTTTTCCAGAGAGAAACAAAGCCGGGAATGTTCTCCCCATCCCTGATTATCCTGGAGAGGCTCGAGGAGAGGGAAGATCCTCGCCGGAGCTGCGGATTTTTCCTGAGCTCCGGGCTGGAAGTGGCGGCTCCCAAACGCAGCTGGAGGGAAGAGGGAAATTGGGCTAATTGGGAGAGGGCAATTAGCACAGCGAGGGGGATTTTCCAGAGGGGCTGCGTGGCCTGGATTTACCCGGAGAGGCTCCGTGGGAACGCGGGATCGATGGAGATGGGAGGGAAAACTTCCAGGAAAGAGCTGAAGGCAGGATTTGATGGGAAACAATCACGGGAAAGGACAGCAGGAATGTGGGGGGGGATTTTTGGCATCTGCAGGTGAATTAAAGCAGGATTTCATCCCTGCTCCTCCTTTTTCCCTCATCCCCCCAGGACACAATTGCCACCAAATTCCTCCTTCCCTTAAAAAGAACCACGAGCAGGTGTCTCCCACCATCCACGCTGGTTTTTCCTCAAAAAAAAAAAAAAAAAAAAAAAAAAAAAAAAAAAAAAAAAAAAAAAANACCTGAAGGAGCCGACAGAAAAGAGGGGAAAAAATCTCTCTGGAAGGGCCTGGAGTGACAGGACTCAGGGAATGGCTCCAGAATTCCAGAGGGGAAATTGAAATGAGTTATTGGGAAGGAATTCCTGGCTGGGAGGGGGTGAGCCTGGACACAGGGTGCCCATGGAAGCCGTGGCTGCCCCTGGATCCCTGGGAATGCCCAAGGCCAGGCTGGAGCACCCTGGGACTGTGGGATCTGTCCCTGCCTGTGGAATTCCCACCCAAAGCACCCTGGAATTCCAGGATGAAGCTGGGAATGTTTAACAGCCTGCACAGGGCAGGGGCTGCTCCAGGCTCCCAGCACCTGGATCAGAATTCCTTATCCCAAGTCAAACCCTACAACATCCCTAGGATTCGGTTTTGGGGGATCCCAAGGGAATTTGGGGGGGATGAACACCCCCAAATTGAGCTTGGGAGACTTTGGGAATGCTCTGGGAGCAGCCACGGGAGCTTTTCCAGAGAGAAACAAAGCCGGGAATGTTCTCCCCATCCCTGATTATCCTGGAGAGGCTCGAGGAGAGGGAAGATCCTCGCCGGAGCTGCGGATTTTTCCTGAGCTCCGGGCTGGAAGTGGCGGCTCCCAAACGCAGCTGGAGGGAAGAGGGAAATTGGGCTAATTGGGAGAGGGCAATTAGCACAGCGAGGGGGATTTTCCAGAGGGGCTGCGTGGCCTGGATTTACCCGGAGAGGCTCCGTGGGAACGCGGGATCGATGGAGATGGGAGGGAAAACTTCCAGGAAAGAGCTGAAGGCAGGATTTGATGGGAAACAATCACGGGAAAGGACAGCAGGAATGTGGGGGGGGATTTTTGGCATCTGCAGGTGAATTAAAGCAGGATTTCATCCCTGCTCCTCCTTTTTCCCTCATCCCCCCAGGACACAATTGCCACCAAATTCCTCCTTCCCTTAAAAAGAACCACGAGCAGGTGTCTCCCACCATCCACGCTGGTTTTTCCTCAAAAAAAAAAAAAAAAAAAAAAAAAAAAAAAAAAAAAAAAAAAAAAAA
>WEIU01018356.1:0-10472 GCA_013389925.1 Aegithalos caudatus
AATTTCTTTCTTGTCTGCTTTCTTAGAAAGTATTCCTGACTTCTTCAGTGAGAGTAGATGTTCATGACAAATGCGTCTTTTTTTAAAATCTTCTTCCAATCTCGAAAATATCAATCTTTGAAAAATTAAAATGTTTCACAGTAATTATTCCCGACTTTAATTTGATCTTTAATTTGTTTTTCATTGCCTCAGCAGCTGATGACAATCTTTGTACCACACAAAGTTTTCAGGCCAAACTTGCTTCTCAGATGTTTAATGGTAAGTGTTGAGATGAATGATTCTATTCATCGTTTTTATTTGCATTTAAAATTTTTTTCTAGATGCAATTTAATGACAAGATGCTGGTCCCAAGAACCTCACAACAGACCTGCTTTCTCTTATATTCATGATAAACTGCAAGAGATAAGACACTCTCCATTGTCCTTCATACATTGCCTTGAAGACAAAGAAGCATCAACTGGAGTCATCAATGAAGCTTTTGAAGGTGAGTCTGGGCCAGCATCTGCTATTCTTGTGGCCTCTGCCCTGTAAGCAAAGTGCTTTTCACTGCAGTTGTCACTGCCTCGAATTCTCTGGCTGTTAAAAGGAAATGGCAAAGATTCACCTCTATCATGCTGAACTTGTAAAGATTCATTATGTGCCTGATAGGAATTAGATAGGATGTGTAAGGAATTAGATAAAGGATGTGTAAGATTACCAAGCAAAAAGAGGCCCAAATGAGGTTGTAATTAAGCCTGACTCACAGAGACATCCAATTTGCATCCAAATTCTTGGTAGTTCACACCCCACCCGGGTTCCACTAAAATCTATGCTTAAGTTCCTTGGAGAGCCAGAGAGCCTTAGTAGGCCTCCTTGTGGAAACCTGTCCCAATTTCAAAAGACATCTGCATCCTCAACGTGAGCTAAACATGGCCATTAGGCACTTCTTCTAGGAATATTGATTCAGCAGCCAGCTGAAAGTGAGGCATAATTCAGGCACCCTAGTAAGGTAGCATTTTTCCAAACCCAAACCTTGATCAATTCTGGTTTTGCCTATTCTCTGCACACCGTGAATGAATAAACTAAGTGTTGTTAGGCAAGGCATACTTAAGATATGGGACACAACAAATCTCAATTATATAAGAACATTATTAAGGTTGCAAAGACAGGAATTAAGAAAAGAGGTAATGATAAATTTGAAATTGCCTGTGCACCTGAGAATGTAAGTCATCTAAATATGGAAATGAACATCTTGTCTGGGCCAGAATAGCAATCTATTCACATCCTGCAGTAACTCCTGACTAACTAAATATCAAGAAAAAATGAACAATATTAGTAAACAATGTGATCTGAATTCTACAAAAAGAAAATTTTTATCAGTTGAAATATTTTACTTTTGTTTCACAGATTTTTTAATTTCATCTGTTTGCATGCTATGGCTTTATAATGAAAAATATTGAATGGTAAAAGAACTACTTTCTGTTCTAGAAAAATCAAACCTGATTTCTAAAATATCTAAAAGCTTAGTTTTGGTGGTGATTTTTTGAAGGATTTTTTTCCCCCCTTCACAAAATTTTTACTGAACTGGGAACTCACCCTGATTCACAAACAGTTTTGATACTTCAGTACTTCATGTTTTCTTAAAAACTTCCTGATCCATCCCAGGAATTACATAGTAATCAATCCCACAGCCACATAGACATTTCTCTTCAGGATATTAACTATATTCAATTCACTGGTATTGTCCAATTGTCACTCAATTTGATATTTTGCTAATGTTTATCATTTGGTGAAGCTTTACAAATGTCAGTTTGTTTCCATTGTGATTTCTCTTTATGTCAAATCCAGTCTGTTCATGGCATGTTTACATTAAAAGACTAAAAACTTTATAAAGACATGAAGGGACCAGCACAGATAATCTATCATTTCATGCTTTTTTAACAGCTGGTTTTGCATCCTTATGCTATAATCAAAGCCAATTTACATATAGTGTAATTCTTTAGTTTCTTTAAGGGTATCTTAGCTCTCAATAATGACATTCAGGAAAGAGATACTTAGTCTGGCACAAATGTGAGCCTGGCATTAGCTCAGGAAAGGACTACAGCCAATTAATTAGGCACTATGCCCAAGCTAATAGGCAGTTTTGGATGGACTTTATCTCACCTAAAGGCAGCTGTCTGCAGGCTAGGAGTCTCATCTAGGATACTCTTCTGGGTAACTCTGTAGTCAGAAGCAGAAAGTGACAGTTCCTGGTTTTTGGACATGTATCATAGCCTTACTCATCACTGATGATGGCTGGCATCCAGGTGAGAATGCTCCTTCATTCTCTTGTTTTGTCTCCTTTTCTACACAATGATTAGGGATGGATCTATTTGAAAACTTCCGATAGGAAAGCATACACGGTTTGATGAACAGAGGTAAGATCCAACAGGTGTTTCTCTCCTGGCACTGAGCCAATTACAAAGACACATACATAGAACTTTCCATTAAACTTCCTAATAAGCCAAGAGGTAAACTGAGACCCTTTTTCTTATACAGAACCGCCCACTTAGTGTGGGGGGTGCATTACTGCACCTAACTCCACAGGCAACAGAGACATGAAGTCTCACGGAGTTAAGAAGTTCTTGTGGCATTACATCAATATCTGTCAAAATCTTTGGCAGGGTGGAAATTTCTAGAGAAACCTACCATTCTGCTGTTGGAGCTGGGGAAAGGGGCTGGAATATTAGCTACTGTGTTTGTGGTGGAGCAGGCCTGGCACAGATATAGCATGAAAGTTTTTGTTTCAGTGCAAGCCTCTGCTTAGCATGTGTCAGACAAGCCTGATCTTTCTCCAGCTCTTAGCTTGCTCAGTCTAAGCAAATAATTACTTTCACTGGGATGACAAATACTTGTTCTTAATGTAAGAAACATTATTTTGCCAGAATTTCAGGTTCTGCCACATAGTAGGGGTCACAGGGAAAAAGCCGTTGTTTTATTTATTTGCCAGGAACAAAAGTTGTATTCTTGGAAATTAACAAGTTGCAAAGGAAAACATAGATTGAGGCTTCCATGAAAAGTGTCATGTTGAAGGATAAAAATTTGAAAAAAATCAGTTTAGTAAATAAAATATGGTAGCATAATGGACTTAATAATAGCAGTACTCCATAATGTACATTTTAGTCAGAGTACCTGTTGACAGCAGTCACTTTTAAAATCATACTCCATTAAACCTGTTTATAATAACTTAGTTGGTAAAATCTGCCCCACTATGGTAAGCAGGGTAGTTCAGTGTAGGCAGAGCTTTGGCTCTCAGAAGTTCTACTTGGCACACTCGCTTCCTGAGCCTCAGACCTTTCCCCACCAGCTGCTGTGTTCCCTCTTCCATTTCCCCTTATTCTTCCATTTACATAGGTTCTGCCCAGCTGCTGTTACCACAGACTCTTTGCTGGATCTTCATTGGGAGGAGAAGTCAAAGCAACTGTTTTCATGCTTCCATTCAATGTTTTCATACTTCAGTTCTCAAAAGTCCTTCTTAACTTCAACTCAGGTTCATTTGGTGATTCTCATATAGGAAATACCCATCAGAAGAAAAGGGTAGCTTGAATTTTATTCAGCTACATATCATCCTTCCATTTAAATGTATTTTGAAACACTTGACTATCTCTTTACCCATCTCTACAATGCACATACATATTTTCCTATACATTTATAGTTCATCTCTAGGTTATTTCTCTCTTTCCCGGTGCACAGTCTTAATAAATCCATTAAAATGTTATGCTATTTACTTGACTGAAGCCCTAGAGTCCTCATGATGTCTTGATGTTGCTGGATTATCTGATCAGGAACACATGCACGTCAGTTTTCTGTAGCTCTCCAGCTTTGAATTAATTTGATTATTTTTCTCTCTGCCATGTAAATCTCATACAATGGAGTTCAGTGAGATGTGAGCTCCAGAAGTGAGATTGATTTAAGCCAAAAAAGGCCATTCAGGTTCTACTTGAGTTTCCAGACTAAAATGTATGCTCCACTATGACCCTATTGAAAACAGTTTGGGGCATGGAATGTGTCTCAGACAGTAAGTTGCAACACATAATAAGTCAGCGATTTTTAAAACTTATATTCATTTCTAACTGGGACTAAGTGCAGTATTTCTTGTGTTTGTAGTAGTAGTAGAAAGATAGCAGCCAAAACAAATAATCCAAAAGTCTGTTCCATGATGGATTGTCCTCGACAACATTTTCCAAAAATGCTACACGGTCATTGGTCTGTGTGTAATGAAACTCCAGTCACAAGCGTCCAGCCAAGAAATGCTTGCTCTCACCAGGTGACCTAGTTCCAAAAGAAAGAGACAAATGTCAAGCAAAGTGAAATTACATGCCTCAAAATAGCTAAGATACTTATCCTTACAGGGAATCATACATCTTCCAAATTCTGTTGAGTCTTACCTACCCACGGCTAGCCACACTTCTAGCAGGTCCATACATGCTGTTAGGGATTTCATAGGTGGGAGAGCTGAAGATCATTAGCATTAGATTTTCTCAATAACCTTAATGGTAGTGCAGTATGACACAGAGATGGCAAGTGTGGGTAAGCCAATACAGGCAGTCTGTAGTGGACAGCATGCTAACAGGATAGTGTGGGGATGGCAAAAGGGGCACATGCTGTGTTATTGCAGGAGTTACCCTTCTAAAGCAGGCATCAAGTGTCAATAAACAGGCCTGAGCAATACCAGCACCTCCTGGCACTGCTGCACTGGAAGGGAAGGAAGCAAACTCAGGACCAGGGTCTACCAGCTTAGAGTTTTTCCTTCTTGTTCTGACAGGCTTTCCCAAGACACTGATTGTGGGCTTAAAGTCACAGTTACAATATTTATCTGAGTGAGGGAAATACTGTCTAGCTGGAAGATTGAGACACCAGTGGATTTTGAATTCAATGGGAATTTGCTGAGCATAGGCTCTGCCACCAGAGTTTCCATTCATTGTTGAAGGATAGTCTGTTCTTCCCCCAGTTCCAGGAAGCAGAGCATGCTAGAGGGACAGCCCTACATTGCTGTAAAAATAACTGGACCGTCTATTTTCAGGCATCAGTTTTTACATTTGCACATATAAGACAGCACTATAGATTTTCAGGTCCTGTGAGTGCCCCTTTACAGATGGAAACACCTGTTTGATTTGGCAAACACTTTTCCTGACATCAGACAACTGGGCATTAAGCAGCTGGAGCAACTTCTTGCCTTTATGACCTAGAAAGACTATTCTTATCAGGGCTGCTCCTCACAGTGCCTTTTGAACCTATATGGAAAAGATGTCTAATTGCTCAGAAAAAGAGGCTCCTCTGGCAAGAGGAAATGCCAGGCAGGTGGAGAAAATTGAGGATAAAATACTAAAGACTGAAAGGAAACATATTTGACCTCAAACCCATGATTTTTAAATTCCTAAACTGGAGATATTGCTGGGAAAATGTGGGAAGATACAAGAGTTAGGATTTAGGAATGTTTATTTTTATTTTTCTTTCCAAAACCAGTGCATTTATTTCCTCAGCAGTTCAGGTACTAGCTAAAACTGTCATTTGTATATTTTTTAAATCTCTGTGTAAAATGTTGCACTGAGAGGACTTGATATTAAAGCTAGAATCAGAAATTTCATCATCAACTATGTCTGCACTCTGTACTGGCTGAGTACCTGTTTTCTGTTCCCCAAGTAAGAGTCATCAGTTTATTTTTCTAAACCCAACTGCCTTTTAAAAACTACTCTACACACCTCTCTGAAGGTAAAGTAATCACTCCGGCAAACGGAAGCATCTCTAAAGCTGATGTGTTGATAAGAGGCATTTTCAGAACCTTGTATCTAGTCTCCTTTGTATTTTTCTGAAATTTAGTAATCCTCTTCCTCACTTAGTGTAGTGAGTGGCTGACCCAAAGCCTGCAGAGGTCAGAGAGAAGGCTGCTTCCAAAAAAGAGTGAGTGGTTACAACACTACAAGAAAAGGGGACTTGGTGGTGTAGTCATTTCTTATTTGTACTCCAGACAAATGGTGTTTGATTCCAGAGAGTGCACATGAGCCATATGATGCTGCAAATGAAGTCACGCCAATACTTTGCCATAGACCGAGGGGAAAAATCAGATAGCGTTAGAATGTAAGAGCTGACATTTGTGTAGACAGATGTGGATAGATATAGGCAACTAAAACATAAAAGCTGCATTTACACTGGGTGTCTAGGCTGTTTGACAGTCACCAGAGACTTGAAGACATATTCAGGGGATGTTAATGTGTAAAGGCAAGGATGTGGATTAAGCATCTCCACAAAGAAATTTTCTCCTCCTTTCTCTGTTAACAGTAAAGACAGCCTAGGCAAGGAGCTTCAATTGGATATGTAAGACCTGGTTAAAACTTGGTAAAATAAATTCTGTTTTGTAACCTGGAGAAAGGGAACGATTTCCTATTTATAAAGCCTTACTACATTGCAGCAAGTGTGGAACTGGGGTTTTTATTGTGCATTTATATTATAAATTTCAATAAACTAGGTAAGAAGCAGGTTTATATTTGTAATTACTAGGACAGTAACTCTTGCACACAGAGATTTCAGTATACATTTATCTAAAAAATATATTAAAATAAAAAGAAAGACACTGCTTCAAGTAGATTACCACAGGGAAAATGTAGGGTGAACAAAATTCTCACTTTTAGCACTTTTAGTATCTGACAGAATAGCAAAGCTCAGTGAGTCACCCTGAAACCATGCAAGATCATATGCTTCATTAGGCAGGAAACACAGATATATCTCCACTGATACATAATACAGAGTGGAGTATTAAAACGGATATATATTTGTTCTATTTATATTCTTACTGGCTATGTGCAGAAACTGAAACACAGCTCCTCCAGCTCCAGGTGGCCATCAGGTATCAGGAAAATACTCTACACAGGAGCTGTCTCCTTGAGCTAGCAACATAGCTGAGGTAAAGAAGTCAAGGTTCAATAGCCACCTTTTTCACCCTTAACAAAGATGTGTCATCAAGTGTTTTTCTCAAATGTGTTCACTGTGGGAGTGTATCTTTCATCCATGCCCGAAAGTCAGCCAGGCTCTTGTTTTTTGCCACATGTATTGTGCAGCTGTGACAAAGGAAGGAGTATGTAGGATAAAAAGAGGAAAGCATCACTGAGAAACAGCAAATGTGTCTGGACGTCTAAATACCTTACGATACTGAAGGTGCTAAGCATCATACAGGATTATGTCACCCAGAATTAGTAACGTCTCTTAGCTGGTGTAAATTGGTGGCACCCCACTGGTTTCAATGGAACTTCATTAATTTATGCTAGCTGAGGGTCTGGCTCTGAAATAGGTGTAATATAAGATCAGCATCTCTAGATCAGTTTATTCAGTCTCAACCAATCAGCTTTTCTACTGACATTCTTTCTCTTCTTAAATGTTGTCACCTCCTTGAATTTAAACACCAAAACCCCCTCATCTGCTTATCAAGACATCACAAAAATTTGCACCCTTCCAGGCAGGACTTCAAAACATGTTGTGAGCCCCCAGAGTTTACCAAGCAGGCAAGGAAAGGCACTCTGTGATCATGAGGCTGGATACATGGCCTGGCTCGGCAGTGTGGCTGCTCTGCCGCAGGAAGCAGCCGACTGAAATGCTGGGATTGGGAAGGGGAAAGCACAGATTTTATCAGGTCACGGCTGGTCTTCTCAGAGGAGGCTAAGCAAGCAAACTCTACTCCTCATTAGTATGAGTCAGGCGATCATCGTTTCTTGTGTCAATTAATGTGGGGCTCTCTCGAGTGAGCTTCTGCCTCTCCCTGGAGAGAGGCGTTGTAATTAATTTACCTGCAGTTTGACTCAGATGTGTGCACAGGTTCTAAGCACAAGCTTTAAACACAGCTCTGCTTGGAAAAGTGTCCAGCAAGGTCAAAGCCACATGCATTTAGGACCTGAGATGAGTCTCTCTGTGCAAGTACAATGCTGAGCTTTGAACTTGCCATTTTGACTATTGGAAGCAGTCTGCCTGGGACAGCAGAGAGCTCAGTGGGACCCTGCTTCTCAGTGGGGTACTCAGCCTGTACAAAGCTCTGGACTGACAGAGCAAGCCTGCCTTGTGCTCTAAACTAGGTTGTTTAAAGCAAACATGGGTAACTCTACACTAGGCAGCAGTTCGCAGTGTAGGCGACCCCTCAGAATTTAAGCCTGTAGAGCTGACTCTCCAGCATGACTTCAGATTTCATGAAGGTGCTCCTTGGATGTCTCCTCTTGGGGTGTTTTGTTGACTCAGCCCAGCCTTGCTTGTGAAATCTGAGGGGATCACATCACATGGTTTATCCTGCATTTACTCACGTATAACCCAGCATGACTGTACATCAATCAACTAATTTTAGCGACGTTAAAACTGAAAAGAAAATAATGATATCTCATAAATATACCAACCTTCCTCTCCACTCCAGTTCCTTTCTCTGATCCTCCAATTTCTGAAAATTTTTTGGGAGGGACTTCCAAAGATTATTCATAATTCTCTGAATTGACTTATGGCTTCCCAGGGTGCTGGTGGTGCTTCTAGTCCTCACATTTCTGGCAGAATTTCCCAACATATCACTAATTTTTTTTCTTCACTTGCTCATTTTTAGCATTTTCTGTCTCCATCCATTCTTCTGCTCGAACTAAATGAGCAAAAATAATTTGCTTGCTTTGCTGACTTACATAACAGTCAAGCATTGTACTATATAAATTGAGATCTATGTAGCTTTGCCTTGTACAGAAGAATGGTGTTAAACTTTCATCAGCGCTGAACACTGCACAAAGAGGTGACTTAAAAGTGAAGGAAAAGGCACTTACAGTCAAAAATGTCACTGTGAAGGTGGCAATGTATCTCACTCATGTCATGTCATAGGAGAAAGGTCATCAATATTATATTCTTCCTCCATCATTGGATATGATAAGAATATTCTGCAAAAATAGTATTTCTTCTTTATTGTATTCCCACAGCTCAAAAAATAAACCGAAGGCAAGATGTTTGATTTTAAGCTCTTTTTTTCCTGTAATGAGAAACACAGTGGCGCATAAGCTGAAAAAAGGATTATAAAATTTTATATATTCTGTAGTTCTTCAGACCTGTTGGGGAAAGAATTAGTAATGTATCTATATATCTGGTAAAAATATCTCAGTGACCTCATACTCACATTTGTGTAAACATCACCTCATCAGTTCCAGATACTTATACAGGAAACAAATCTGAATGCTCCTCTAGTGTTCTATACTTAGGCAGGTCAGCCGGCATATGTCTGGTCTGTAAATACCCAGTTTTACTTGGGCCCTTATTTTAAGGTTTCCCTCTTAAGAGTTTGCTGCAAACGTCTCCTCAGCATTTGCCTGTGTGCCTCTTCCAAAGCAACTTGTCCCTGAAGGTTGCCATTAAATTAAACAAAAAAGCAACTACAAAGAAGAGCTGAATTGGTTGGTAAAGGCTTAGTTGGAGCTGAATTATTAAATATGGCCATGATAGCCCTGAATAGACAAAATGACTATCAAATGATTTCTCATTGCTGTCAGTCACTGTGGTATGTGACTACAGTTTGCTCTGTGTCCCAAATCCATCTTGCTAACAGGTTTCTAAAATCAAAATTCTCTTTCAGACTTTTCCTGACAATATTTCCTATGCTAATGGACTCTAGCATGTGGAATAAATTTCTGACTTTATAGCCTGGGGAGATGTGTGATTATAGTTACATAATAAATTGTGTGTTCCCTGGTGGAATAGCTTGTGATTCCTTTGAACAGATAACCCTAAATGTCAAATGCTTAATTTTTCAGTTATGAAATAAAATAAGGAGTGTTATAAAATAAGGTACATGTTACAAAAATAAATGCAAAAAAAAAAAAGCAGTTATAACTTGGGTGTTTAGTTAACAATTTTTCTATTTAAAATTTTTTATATCCCTTCCAATAGATTTCAAGCAACTATGTATATATGAACTGTGTTATATTCGGGAAAAATGAAAAGTTTTAAAAAATGTGAAAAACACAGTAGATTGCCAATTTGAAGCATCTAGAAGGGCAGAATACTAGAGAGACAGAAGTCTAGACTAGTCCGCTAGAGAGACAGTGTATAATGATTTTGTAGATAGAAAACTGCCAATGTTACAGGACCCTTTAGCAATATTATTAGTAGGATTACTACAAAGGTTCAAATTAAAATCACTTTAGCTTTATGCTTCTTTACAAGGAAAAGAAGCAAGTCGTATTCATGACAGTATTGCTGCCTCTGGAGGTATGAACACTGATAAGCAACTTTCCCCAAGTGATTTGCTTAAAGTTCTGGTCCACACAGAAAATGGCAGAAAATAAATTTGAATCATCATTCTTATGAAGTCACAAGACCAACTTTCTCCAACAGCTGTCTGATTTGGTTTGCTTTTTAATACTACATGTATATTACTGGGCTATTGTATTTCCTTTTTTTTTTCCTGTTATTTTTAAAAATATTTTTCCCTCGTTTCCTTTTTTCTTTTTTTT
>WEIU01018356.1:12503-134948 GCA_013389925.1 Aegithalos caudatus
AAGGAGGGAAGGAGGGGAGGAGGGAGGAGGGAGGAGGATGGGTGGTGAAAGAGATAAGAAACACTCCCTCACCCAGGTTTAACAGGGAAAGAGTCAAGAAACTCTTGAGTTCAAATGTCTTCACTTCCACGGCTACAGATTTTAAGTAAGTATAGATAGATTTAAGGGTGATAATGTATTTTAAAGGAAATAGATGTTTATCAGAAAGATTATATGTGAGATAAGGGTAGTATAAGGCATGTGGACTCAATTTTCAGCTGCTGTAAATCAGGTTAGATATGTTAAGCTAAGTCGATGTACAGCGGTATAAAAACTGTCTTCAAGTGTTTAGCTTAAATTTGTCCTGAAACAGATAGACCTATGCCCAGCCAGTTCCTGAAAAAAAGAGGACTAATCTCTTTAAGTCTCCTCTTCATTTTTTTGCTGAGCATAGAATATCTCTTTGGTTAATATGAGTCATCTGCCTGTTTGTGCCCCCTCCAAATGTCTTGTGTACCCTCAATCTATTCACTGGGGAGGGGGCACAGAGTGAGAAGCAGAAAAAACTTTGATTCTGTGCAGGCACCATCTAAAATATTCCTGTGTTATCAGTATTGTTTTGGTTGCAAATCTAAAATACAACACAAGATGAGCTGCTGTGAATAAACTCCAACCCAGTACAGTCTCTAAGTTGCTGGGGAGAAGAGATATGTGCTTGCCCCTGATCAGGAAATGCCCCAGGTAAGTCTCTGGGCCATAGCCAGTCCCTGTCTCGGGCTCTTCAGTGTTCCTTGATGCCAGCACAAACACTGAGCAACAATGCTGAGCATGCTGCACACATGATGCCACACACACAGCCCACGAGTGCAGGCTCCCAAATGGCCATGGCTGAACTCTGAGCTGTTCTTGGATAGACATGGATATATTGTGTGTTTGTAGTTGGTTTGTCTAGTCCTTCAACTATAAACTTGATATTCATATGAATGGGTGAAAAATATTCTACTTCTGCCTATGATTAGAATTTCCTACAACCCAACACAAATGCTGTTGTGATTAATTAATGCTTGGAAATTATTTTGTAAATGTGAAGGGCCATGGTAAATGTTATGATTTACTATGGCAGCATTTTCAGTGTCCTCAGGTCTCAGTCTTCTCTATTCAGGCCTACAGCAGTTAGTAGCACCCAGCCATCAGTGCATTTCTGTTTTTCAGCATTGCTTGCAAGAGCTTCTGAATTAGCACATACTGATGACCAGAGATATCTAAACCCTGTGTACCTCATGTGTTCTATTTGGGATCCATGATCAGGATACTACGAAAGAAAAAACAATGTTTTATAACAAGAATATTGAACTCTTATTAGATCAAAGATAAAATTAAGGAAATGTGCATGCAGTAAGAGATATGAGGCTCTAGCACGATTATTCTCTAATCCCCATCTCTTCACCACTGAGGGAGTGCCTAGTGACATAAGCTATGGGAAGTGGCTGTCAAGTTTTTTCTCTTAGTCTTTGTTACCTGCAGAAACTCATAAGTGGTGAGGACAAGAAAGGCAAGTCTAACTTACCTGAGAACCTCAAGTCAGGATCCAGCACTGAGACTAAAGTTGTTGCTCCTCAGCTTTCCTGGTACCCTAGATAACAGTAACATCCTCTAGATCACAATGTCCCTCAAATTTGTTTCTCTCACCACTTGTATAGAAGGGCACAAAGATCCTGACAGCAGTCACTGCACCCTTTCTTTCCACAATAGTTTTCAGCAAAGGAAGTTTTACCATCTATTTGAATTGACTAACGTATCCAGGTTATTTCCTCTTTTAAAAATTTTTTCTTTGTCATCTGTGGCATGCTGATGATTTGAGTCCTCAGGTGTGACTTTACTGAGCATAACCAGGTGAAATTGATCCTCTGTAATTTGGGTTTAGGACTATGCATTTGTAAGGTAACTATGAAGTCAAGCCTTGTTCTAGATTCAAATTTACCTCTTTCTACCCAAGCTGATATTAATTCAGCTAGACCTGAAAAAGGATATTGAAGGAAAAAATATATCTAAAATAGCCCTGGAAGGTCTAAATGGTTAATGGTTTAAAAATTTGAACTCACATTCATTTAATTAATTCTTGAAAATTTTTTGTTACACACATGCTTCTAGTTGCAGAAGCTTCCATACCAGCTGGATTTTTCAAACAATCATGCATCTATTTATAATGACACTTAGCAACTCTAACTGAGATTATGTTTTTGTTCTAAAAAATAGCGAGAAACCCAGGGTATCAAAGCCAAGTGAAGATGCCAAAATATTTTTGTTATTGCTACTGACATAACTGATACTGCTGCATAAATAACCTTTTTTATGATGTGTTAACTTCTTTGTGTGACATTTTCCATTTGGAGGATGTTCATCACTGCCTTCTATCTTTTACTGTAAGAACAGAGTTGTAAAATAACCACTCCCTGTTTGGATATTAATTCCTTTTGTAATTCTGTTGACATAGCTGGATTTTCTTTCTGGAATAGAATAATTTAGGTTGGAAAAGACTTCTAAGGTAATTGAGTTCAACCATCAACCCAGCACTTCCAAGTGCATAAGTAAACCATGTCCTGAAGCACCACATCTACATTTCTTTTAAATACTTCCAAGGATGGCAACTGCACCACTTCCCTGGGCAGCCTGTTCCGATGCTTGACAGCCTTTTCTGAGAAGAAATGTCCCATAAAACCCAACCTAAATCTCCCCTGGTGCAACTTGAAATTTTCCTCTCATTCTGTCACTTGTTACTTAGGAGAAGAAACAGACCCCCACCTTCTTACAACCTCCTTTCAGGTAGCCATAGAGAGTGATAAGGTTACTCTTGAGCCTCCTTTCCTACAGGCTAAACAACTCCAGTTCCTGCAGCTGCTCCACATAAAATTTGTGCTAAAGACCCTTCACCAGCCCTGATGCCCTTTACAGATTCACAGAATCAAGGTTGGAAATTACCTCCAAGGTCATGGAGTTCAACTTTTGACCAATCACCAATTTGTCAACCAAACCATAGCACTAAGTACCATGTCCAGTCATTTCTTGGACACTTCCAGGGACAGTGACTCTGCCACCTCAGCAATCCGTTCCAGGGCTTAACAACCCTTTCCATGAAGAAATTCTTCCTAATATCCAATCTGAACCTCCCCTGGCACAGCTCGAAGATATGTCCCCTCATCCTGCCATTTGTTGCCTGGCACCTCACTACAGCTTCCTTCCAGGCAGTTGTCGACAGTGATAAGGTCTCCTCTGAGTCTCCTTTTCTCCAGTCTAAGCAGTCCCAGCTCCCTCAGCTGCTCCTCATAAGACTTGTGCTCCAGACCCTTCACCAGCTCTGTTGCTCTTCCCTGGACAGGCTCCAGCACTTCAATGTCCTTCTTGTTGTGAGGGGCAAAGAACTGGATGCAGGATTCTAGGTGTGGCCTCACCAGTGCTGAGTACAGAGGGACAATCCCTTCCCTGGTGCTGCTGGCCACACAATTTCTAACACAAGCCAGGATGTCATTGACGTTCTTGGCCACCTGGGCACAACTGGATCATGTTCAGCTGGATGCCAACCAGCATCCCTGGGTCCTTTTCCTCTGGGCAGTTTTCCAGCCACTCTTCCCCCAACCTGTAGCACTGCCTGGAGTTGTTGTGATCCAGGGGCAGGACCTGTCACTTGGCCCTGTTGAACTTCACATGACTGGCCTTGGCCCGTGGATCCGGCCTGTTTAGATACCTCCATAGAGCTTTCCTGCCCTTCAGCAGATTAACATTCCTGCTCAACTTGGTATTGTATGCAAAGTGACTGAGTGATCCCCTCATCCATATCACTGATACAGATATTGAACAGGACTGGCCCCAACGCTGAGCCTTGGGGGTCACCACTTGTGACTGCTTCCCACTGGATGTAACCCCATGGACCACTGCTCTCTGGGCCCGGCCATCCAGCCAACCTTTTACCCAGTGAGCTGGGTATAAACCCCAGACAAGCCATGAGCAGCCAGATTCTTCAGGAGAATACTGTGGGAAACAGTGTCAAAGGCTCCACTGAAGTCCATAGACAACATCCACAGCCTTTTTCTCATCCACTAAGTGGGATATCTTGCCATAGAAGGAGATCAGGTTAGTCAAGCAAGAGCTGCCTTTTGTAATCCCATGCTGCCTGAACTTGATCCCCTGATCGTGCTACACGTGCAGTGTGATGGCCCTCAAGGTGATCTGATCCATTCAGATCTTTTCTTCAGGGAATGCTTTCTGGAATGCCTACCTATCTCCAAACAGAAATAAATTTCTGGGGGAAAGGGTTACTAAAAATCTCTTTAGAATTCTTTGATTCAGTTTTTATACTATGAGTAAAATACTTAATCTTGATGGAAGCAATATAAGAAAAAGTGATGACAAAGTGACTATAGCTAAGAATGCCTCATAGTTACCATGTTTGCACAGTCGTGTTTTGGCTCAGATCACAGGGTCCTGCAGGTCCTAAGTGGAATATGTGTTTCTGGGGCATGAGAAGCAATAAAAGATATATGAGTCATAGGATGGCTTTTAAAAAAACAAGCCTATGTGCAAGGAAGTTGGACTATGAATAAAGTCTTATGACTGTTCCTCTAAGGACTATGCAAATACAAAAATTGCAAATTCTTATCTGATCTACACTTCTTTTTTTAAATGACAGAAATGTCAAGTTTAGTGGCAAAGGAAAACAATAACATTCTCTTGGAAATACACTCCCAAAGAGTGTAAACAAAATCAAATAAAAGTGCTCTCTTAAATAGAGGATTTGCATTTTCTTAGCAGAATAAACTCTCTGCCTTGACTTTCTGTGCACTCACTGAAGTGGAGGTCATGGCTAGTGACAACTGGGAGCTGTTCCTGGAGGCTTTCTTGCCTTTTTAGGTTATGAGGGTCTCTGTGTGTTTAGGATAATGTGATTGACGGGTCCACTCCGGCCCCAATTAGCACCCTATAATTTATTAGCTTCTGCTTTCAGATTATGCGCTAACTTCACAAATATTTCAACCACGGAAACAGCAGCTATCAAGTGTCTCTTTCCTGATCCAGCTCACTTGGACTGCAGTTAAATACAAGGAGGGAGCTGTGTAGGTCTGTCAAGAGAGAATAATCATTTGTGTCTGTATGCAACTGGGGTTGTCACAGTTCTTTAGGACCCAGGTTCTGGAAAAAAGGAGTCATTCCACTGGATCAGAATCAGGGGTCAGGACTTGTTTTCTGCCACAGAGGTTTGGTGCAGGATTAAGACCAATGCACTGGTTTTTCCTGAAAAGACCCATGTTTATCCAACTCTGTTTATCACGTAAATACAGACTCCATGCAAACAACATGGGCAGGAAAGTTTGTGTCCCTCCTAACACTGTTTCATTGCTCCTTGCTGCTGTGGGGTGGGGCCAGAGACTAAGTGCAGGAGGGAAGAGCCTGTGTGAGGCAGGAGAACAGACAGGGGATGGGATGCAAGGATTTGGGCTGAGGACAGAAGTCAAGGAGAAGTGGAGAAATTGGGGTGGGTATGATGAGGGAGGAGGGACACCTTGCAGCTGTACTCAGGCCAGGTAGGGCAGAAGGAAATATGCCATGCCACAGGCAGATGGAGTACCCTCAGTAATATCCAAAGTGGTATTACATCTCCTAATGGGACAGCACTCCTGCCAGGTGTTTATCCTGCCTTTACTATGAATGAATAAGCAACTGGCATATATCTGAAGAAATGTTCCTGTCATTGGCCAACCTGTGCTTTTGAGGGCTGCAGCCCAGCATGGCAAATGGAAGCACCCATGCATGAAACTGGGGCCTGGGAGAGTAACTGCACCCTGCAGCCCAATACCCCTGCACCCCTGCACTTCTGTATTTGTGCTCTTTGCATCCCTGCACTCGTACAGTCCTGCACTCCTGAACAGGCTCTTCCAGCACCTTCCCTATCTCTTGCAGGACCTGATGCAGAGTTGGAAGGGGCAGGAGGATGGGGACGTAGCACCCCAGGGCCTCTCTGTTGCAATTTGCATTTACAGATTTGATGCACATTATTCCCTAGCTACACCTGGCTAAGGAGGCAGTAGAAGGTGCACTGCAAAAGTAGCTCCTCTATGATTAGAAATGGACATGAAGAATCCAGGCTGAATTACTTGCCACGACATTCAGATTAGATAATAGCGTTATCATGCTGGGAACTAAATTAACAGTATGGTTCCCTAGGTTGTAGTCCCAAAGCTTGGGAACTGACTGAAGGTAAACTTTTTCTTTTTCTTTTTCTTTTTCTTTTTCTTTTTCTTTTTCTTTTTCTTTTTCTTTTTCTTTTTCTTTTTTCTTCTTCTTTTTTCCCTTTTCCTTTTTAATTTTTTTAAAATGATCTCCTACTTGCATTTCCCTATGCAAAATTGCTTAGCATACAAAATCAATGTTTCCCTCCTGAAAATAACCATAGGACTCTCTCGTTTCCCTGCTGCAACTGCTCCTCTGGGTGGCAGGCCCGGGAAGACAGCCAGGACACTACAATCCTCCACAGGAGCTGGCTCATCCTTCTGTAATCAAAAGGGCACGTTAATTACAACACTTGCCCAGAAAAAGATGCACAGCAACTGTCAGTTAGAGAACGCTGCTGCATCCAAAGCCACCAGCAGAACTTTCCTCCTTTCCAAGAAGGGCCCAACATTTAAGCCCCAGCTAGAGCTTGTCTTGTGAACCTAAATATGACATCAAAGGGAAGGCGAGAAGGGTCGGCAGCTCCTGACCCAAGGAGGAGACAGGGCAGATACATTTCCCCAGAGGTGGCAGCACAGTCTGGGGGACGCAAAAAGGATTATTCACCCTCTGCCCCCTCCCTTACTCCTCCTCTGCTGGGGGCTCCTATGGTAAACACATTAGCAAAGGAGATAAGAAGTAAGCAACACTGCCCTAAAGCTCCCCAGCATTAGACTATAAGTGTAGGGGCACATATATGCATTTAAGGGTTTTATGCTTCATTCTTGTGACTGCAGCCATACCGAAGCAAAAACCTTAATAAAATAAAGTGGAGACTGTACCCACAAATACTGTGCCCTATCCCTACCTCCATCCTTCCCTTGACAGATCACTTTTAACCTCAGAGATCATTAAAACATTATTCCTTCATGCTTTGCTAATTTTCAGCTATTTTCAGAAAGGGAAATAAATATCTGTGGTGAATACATCCAGAGCTCATTTTGGAAACTCCTTGTGGAGAAGACACTCTTGCTATTGGGCAGCAGCAGACACCCTTGCTATGTCCAGCACTGTCATGCTCTGCAGCAGATGCCTTCCCTCTGCCTCCTTTGCTGGACTCTGCATGAATGGGTTTGAACCTGTTTGTGTCTGTTTGTCTGTCTCAGCTGAGATAGCCTGTTTGTCAGGTGGGCAGCTAGAGAGCACAGTGTGGTGCATGACATTCAGAAAGGGACAGCAGGAGGATTTCTCTTCAATCTGCAGAGATGGGGACTCACATCCCTTTCAGTGCGTGACAAGCATGTGACAGGTAATATTTATGTAACATCTAAGAAGGGTTTCTTTTGTGATTCCAGATTTTTGGCAAGCATTCATGACTAAGGGAGTAATAACTCATGATGCAAAGAGGAATAAAACAGACTTGAGAAATGGCACGAAGGTCATGTGCACTGTTACTGCATTAAGAGCTGTGGACCCAGTCCTGCAAAGACTAATGCCCAAGCCTTAAAGGTTGGTGCTGTGAGTGGTCCTTCAGGAGTCAGAACAACACAGAGCGAGCAAAACTGTAAGGATTAACCAAAACAGGGCATGTGTGTTTCAGGCTACGGTCCACCCAGAGTAGGAGCATTTTTAAAAAGTTGTTTGTATCTTTAGCACCTTGAGCCACTGTCTTGGCTTTTGTGTTTAAATGCTTTCATGAAAAAACAGCAAAAAAATGTACCCAGAACAAATGCCAAACCCAATATTCATGGATTCATTGCATAAATTCTCATGCTTGAACACATTCACAGTCAAAATGAATTGTAGATATCAATGCAGTAAATGACTCGTTTATGCTTACATGAATATTTCCAAATGTACTTGGGCTGTGTCACTCAGCCCTCCTCGTTATGAATTGCAGAGAATAGGGGAGAAAAAAAAAAGAAAGAAAAAAGAAATAATTGTGGTGAAGTACAACAAATCACACACTCAGATTGATCTTTAAAACCAAAACAAACAAAAAATACACACACAAAAAAAAAAAACCACAAAAAAACCCCAAACCAAAACCAAAAAAAAAAAAAAAAACCAAAAAAAAAACCAAAAACCAAAAAAACCCCCTAAAAAAAACCAAAAAAACCCCTTAAAAACAGCCTGAAAAAGCCTTCAGAAAAATGACCCTGCTAACTTTAAGCTTCTGCAGTTAAACACCATTTTTAGTTACTTTTCTCCTGCAAAAAGCTGGTGCCTTCTTCCTTGAGAAACACCTTGGAATGTTTTGGTTTACCAAAATATGTAAATTCTGGGGTCCTTTCCTTGCCCTTTGTAGCTTGTCTGGGCTCTGGCTATTTGGAGGCTGAGGGAAAAGTGCCATGGGTTTGTCTGGCTGAAAGGGAGAGTCCCCCCTTTCTATTTGCTCAGTTCTGGCCAGGGGTGCTCCTGGTCAGCTTCTCACAGCATGTACTCACACTGGTTTGTCAAACTCTTTCTGTTAGGATTCCTATTTCCCAGAAATTGAGTTATCATCAAATTTGGGAGAAGCGAGTTTGGGTTATTCATAACTCGACTTCTGACACACAGTGAACATTATGTCAAATTTTCTGAGAGTCTGGAAGGTAAAAACTCTCATCGCAGCACTAAAGTTCATTTTCTATTGCTTCTCCCAGTGTCAGGAGGTAACATTAGGAATTTCCTACTCTATGCTTTAAAATTTGTCAGCTTCAAAGACATTGCATTAAGGAAAAAGCCCAAACAAACAGAAAAAATCCCTCAAAACACATAGTATTGGGATCAGATGTTTTGTCTATAAAAAAAGTCAGCTTTTAAATATAGGTTGCCATTTCTGCCCTGTTTCATTAATTATTCATCAGCTGGTAATATCAGTTTAATTTACCACTGCAATAGCAATTCTATATGCCACAGTCCCCTCTTCTAGCAGAAGAAATACTGAGCAGTTCCCTTACTTTAAACAATTTAACAGACACACCATACTCTAAAATGCAGCACTGCAATGGTCTCATTTTTTTTTTTTATCTTTTGTATTTATATCTGTGTGTTTTACTCACCAAGAAAATATTTTCAGCTGCTAAGATTTCTATTTATCTTTCATGCAAAATAATAAAATAACTCACTTCATCCATGTGAGAGATACGCTTTCTCCTTCATCCTAAAGTTTCCAGTTTGCTTCATTTCTCTTACTTAGCTTTAATTCTTCATTAAAGTACACAGGTTGAAAGAAGGAAATACCTTTAATACCGCTTTGCTACTGTTAAATATCTAATTCCCCCTTTCAAAAAACCCCAAACAAAACATCTACTAAAGTGGCAAAATGACAGCAACAAGTAGACAAAGGGAAGTGTTAGAGGCAACTCAGAACTAATGTCCATCAAGTGCTTTTCGTTCTGGTTTTCCCTTTAAAGGCTGTTGGGTTGGAGGTGAGCCATTCTTCATCAGATTCCTTTCTCCCCCTGCTTTGAGAGGGTTTAACTTTCACCAGAAAATGTTTATTGTACAAAGAAAAAAAAAAAAGAAAAAAAAAAAAAAAAAAAAAAAAAAAAAAAAAAAAAAAAAAAAAAAAAAAAAAAAAAAAAAAAAAAAAAAAAAAAAAAAAGACAAAAAAAAAAGAAGACAAAAAAAAGACAAAAAAAGAAAAGAAAAAACCAAACCCAAAAAACCAACCAAAACCAAACAACCAACCCCACCCCCAACCAAGCAACTGTTATACAGCCAATGTAAATGTGCCAAACTCTGAGAAGTGCCACCTTGGTTTTTGTCTTTCTGGGATTTAAGCAGTTGTGTGGGGAACAGCTGCATATCTGTAAGTCCAGGGCAGGTGGCCCCAGTCAGACACTTGCCACTCACAACCACAAAGCTGAAAAATCTGACCAGTTCCTTGATAGTCCAAAAATGTTAATGATTTACAATTTCTTCTCTTTTTTACTTTTCTATGACACAAAATAAAATTCCAGTTCAAAACTGCTTAGTAGCTTTCCCATGGTTGCATTCAAGAAATAACTTTCACTGCCATAAAAAAAAAAATATTCACACCACTAAAAAACCCCCCACAATTTCCTCTGTTGCCTGTATGAAGGCCAGTGGTTTTGCATCACCATCCAAGATGTCTTTTGACTCTTTCAGAGTAGTCTAGCTGCAGGTCTGGGTGTGGGGTCTGGCTTAAATAGAAGTTCAATGTCTTTGGCTCTCCTCTTGCAACAGAACGACTTTCCTTTCCGAAATACGTCTAAAGTATCACACTTGCAATGCCAGGTCCTTTTAAATCCCGTTGTCTTTCCCCGAGCAGCAGGGCCACGGTGGGCTTGGAAAAGGGCAAGGGGGGATCTGAAAGTCTTTGAGTCAGCACATCAGCTCAGAAGGGATCCACCACAGAAGGAGTAACGACGAGCTGCAAACCAAGATCAGAAGCTGTTACAAACTGACCCCATTTCAGCTCTGAATGTCACCATGTCTAACGGGTAGAGAGCTACAGGGGAGAGCCAGGGGAAGAAGAGTGAAGGACAGCTCTAAAACCAGTACAGATCCTTGCTTTTATCCTGAGGTTGCAAACCTGAGAATGGAGAGAAGAAAAAAACAAAAAAAAAAAAAGGGAAGAAGAAAAATAGGTACAGGCATTTAAGAACAGAGTGAAAACAAATTGCATTCCTTGTCAGCTGAGATCAGTCTAAAGCATGGGATCTTCAGAGCCCCAGAAGGCTGTGAAACAAGAAGAGCCCAAGCCAGACTGGAGAAAGGCACACATCCTTCCTGCTTAAAGTGAGGACACCATAAGGAGCCATTAGTGGCTGCAATAACGAAACCAGCATGAAGAAGACTTTCCTTCCCTTCACAACTGCTGACTCAGGATCTATCACCATTGACTGTGCCTGCAGGTACCCATTTTTGTCAGCACTAGAGCCACAGCCTTGGTTCCAGACACCCCAACAGGCACTACCAGGAGAAGACCACTGCCTTTTTTGCTCTGCTAATGCAATTGTGCTTTCATCTGAAAAACTCGAAGGAAAAAGTAAATAAGGAGAAGAGCTAGTTCATGCATGAAATTATCCCCTCAGGGCAGCACATGAACAGGGCCAAGCACTGCCCTTGGGGCTGCTCCCAGTTCTTGCTGCTCAATGTAGGAGCAAGACCAGGACCAGGGCAAAAGTACCTCAAATCAACCTGTAGCCTCAGGGCATGTTTGAGGGCATCAAAAATTCAAATAATGTTGTGGTGATGTGATGTGTTGGCCTGTCCTATCCTTCCTCCCCCTTCCTCTCTTGTCTGGCCTGAGAGCCCCAGGAAGAACACCCAGGGCAGAGCTCAGGTATCACACATGGGGCTTCCATCCTCAAATCATTCCCCCACAGCAGAACCTCAGCCACTTCCCATTAGTCCTTCCCTACTGCTATGGACAGTGTGGAATCAGGGAGCAGGGGTGCAGCTGAGCCAGGGGGCCTGGAGGGACCGAGGGCAGCTCATTATTACCTGTGTCCACGTTGAGGCCAATGCTCTGTGCCATGTCTCCTGTTGCATTGGGAAAGGGGCCCGGTGTCGTCCAGGCGGCAGCAGCCCCCGCTTCGCTCTTGCCCAGTTCACAGGGGGGGCTGACAGGCGTGGACACGGAGGCGGGGGTGAGGCGGTGGGGGCGGACAGAGGCGGTGGGCACCAGCAGTGAGCCGTAGCGGGGGTCAAAGTGGGGCCCGTAGACCTCGTGCATGGCGGTGGGGCGGGGGTAGGCAGTGCTCTGTGTCCCGATGTAGGGGTGGTGGTGGTGGTGGTGGTGGGCGTGGTGCCAGGGCTCGGGGCCGCCCTGGTGCAGGTGGCCGTGCAGAGGGGTGGGCGCGTAGGGGTCGGTGGCAGTGGCAAAGGGCAGCTCGCTGTGGGCGGCAGCTGCCAGGGGGCTGCCCAGGCTGGCCGGGACCGAGGAGGGCTGGTACGTGCTGTTCCAGAAGGACGGCGGGAAGATGCGCTGGCTCATTGGGAAGGAACCATCTGGGTAAAAGAAGTGGGAAAGAAAGTCAGCAATGAGCACACCTCACAACCTTGATATCCTTTCCTTAGGGCTCTGTTCCTCCCTGATCCACCCAAATCAGTCCTTTCACTTCCTTAATTCCACAAAAAAACTGGCAAGCATAGGAACTTGCTCCAAACAAGTATAGATTCCTCTCCAACTAAACATCCAACACACCTAGCCTATGGCTTATCCATGAAACTGCAACTCCAGCTTTCTCTTAATATGTAGATAGGCAAAAGGTTGTTACCTAAGGTGAGAGAAACATTTCTTTTCTTCAGTAGTGGAAACTGAGTGAGAGCTCCTATACACCACTTAAATTTTCAAGATTGGATTTTTCTTGTTTGCTTTTGTAATAATCTCCTTGTCTAAGCATTTTTGCCCAACGCTTCCTGGAAAGTGGCTGCTGTCTCAGTGCAGTTGTAAAGTGGGCAGGAGCAGTGAGAGGTGTGACTAAAGGCAAGTTTGAATTACTCAAATATCTGAGGTCAATTCTCTGTCTATTATGGTCTGTTTCTGAGTGTATTGTCAACATGTTTGGGAAGCACTGAGCAGAACTTTGGAGATCAGCAGGGCAGAGGAAAAGGACCCTACATTTTCTTAGCCCAGTTACCAACATGCAAGGTGGACTGGTGATCATTAATAACACAAATAGATATTATGCATAATTAACTGGGAATGCATACACTGTTCCTGAAAGAAATAAAACCATGTTCCTAATACTTCTTTGCCAGGGATGTATGTCAGCTCTGAGCCTTGGCATTGCCTGGGAGAAGGGAGAAGAGCTCATGGTGAGAAAAAAACCTTCTCTACTGCCATCAATTCCAGCACTGAATATCTCTCACCCATGAAATATTCTTAGACACTAGAGACAGCAATCCATGCAGGGTCTGGGAAACCAGCCCTGGCTGAGCAGGTGGCCCTGTGAAGGAGGGTTACTAAGACTGCCCACAAGGAAGTGCCAGCCCTAACTCTCTGGCAGATGGAGTGTAGGGAAGGTAATTTCCCTCTGCCCTGACTACCCTTGTGGGCCTGTCCAGCGTGAATCAGACATGGATGTGGAGAGCTGTGCATAAGCCACAGCCTTGGCCTTGCCCTTGCCAGTACTTGGCCCTGTGCAGCTCTGGAAGCCCTTGTTTTCAGAAACTTAAGAGTCCTTGTCAGTGCTCCAGCAGCAATCAGGGTGGTGATACATGCAGGGCAAGATATAGGGACACACACAGTAATTTTCTGTAGAGGTGGGAAGCTGATGAGATTGTTCCCACATTTGCTTTTTGCTTTGCTCCCATCCCTATGATCACTCTAAACTGAAAGCTGGGATCAACGGGGAATACTCCGGTCACCGTCACAGTTTGGGAGTCACTCTGCGGACAGTTGGGTGGTAGACTCCTCCAGGTAAAGCACCTGCAGTGAAAAGACGATTTTTTCCCTCGACCGCTTCTCAGGCTGCTTTCCCCCTGGGCTGTGTCCCACCCCTGCATAATCGGAAGGGCTTTGTTCTTTCCTTTTTCACCCTGAAAGGGCCAAGCAGCTGGCAACTCCTAGCCTGGGATCCCAGGGGAAGCCCGCCGGGCACCAGCCGCTGGTGGGAGGTAGGAGAGAGCCGGGATGCGCAGCCAGGCAGGGCCGAGGTGCCGGCCCAGAGGGGGCCTCCGCCGTCCCCCGCATCCCCCTGGCCCCCGCGCAGCGCTGGGCGCTCACCCCGCCAGGAGCCCGCACTCCGCGCCGCCTTCGCGCTGCCCAGGGAGAAGCTGCTGGGCTGGCTGAGCGCCCGGCTGAAGTGTTCATCCACCACGGCGCTGATGTCCCCCTGGAAGTAGGTGAAGAGGACACAGCGGGAGCTGATGTACTCGGCCTCGGGGGGTCGCTCCTTCTCGGGGCTGCAGTCCTCTTCCTTGATGCTGGCCGCGGGGTGGCTGGAGAAGGAGCTGCCGGCGCTGGCGCTGCTGCCGCTCTCCGGGGCTTCCTGCATTTTGGAGTAAAAGGCGAGTTTCTGTAGGGAAGGAAAGAAAACGGAGCAGGTCACACAGCACACCAAGGTGCGGTGGCCAGCCCTGTGCTATCCGGCGTGCAGCGTAGAGCCCTCTCCCCCGGTCTTTCCGAGAGGATGCCAAAGTTTGGTCCTCGGCAATTCCCTCAGCATTCACCACAATCCCCACACCCCCATCTCGCCCTCCGTAGTCCGTGGCAGCGAAGGGACTGCAAACAGGGCTGGGGGACCGAAACACACAGGTGCCGAACGGGATAGAGCAGGACAGCCGCCGGGTAGGGAAGGAGTGGCCGGCGGGGGTCACACCGCCCGGTCCCCCGCACCAAGCCCCACAAAAAAGGCTCTTTGCAGCTGGCTCCGGAGCGGACGGCGGCCGCCAAGGGGCTGCAATGGGGGGGGGGTGGGCACGGGCGAGCGACGGCTGAGCAACCACGGAGCAGCGCCGGCAGCTGGGAGAAGGCGAGAGCCGCTCGGTCCCCGGCTCCGAAAATCTGTCTGGTGCAAAGAGTGTCCCGTAAGCCGCAGCGGCGAGGTAGAAGGAAAGAGGGGGGTAAAAAGACTGACTATCTCAAACACACTTCAGGGCAAAACTCAGCATTTCCCTGGACACCAAGAGGTTCCAGGTATTTACGATAAGATTAATCTCCTTTTACTGGGCTCCGCCGAGTGGGAAAACAGCGGGCGTTGTGAAGTTTGCCGGATGTTTCCCGTCCTTTATGCGCGCTAGCGTGTCTGCAGCTGCTGAGAGTTTCTTAGCAATAAGCGCTGGGACGCGGAGCCCGGGCTTGGCCGCTGCGGGCAGAGTCTTAGGGCGGCCGGCGGGGGAAGAACCGAAGGGACGGGGCAGAGTCTTGGGCCAAGACACGCGATATATTTGATAATGTCACTCGTCGCGACGACTGCCTTTCCGCTTGGCCGCCTGTTCGGCCATTGAGGTAATGATCATCTCCCTTAATAATGTCATAAACCGGGGGCTGAGGGGGTGGCGGGAGGGAAGGCAAGGTGGAGGAAGACATCATCTGCTATTTGTGACGGCTCCCGGGCCCCGCAGCCGGGCGCTGGAGGCTGCACAGGGACCGCCACGCCGCTGGCCCCGGCCCGGCACTGTTCGACGGGGGCTGCACCCGCCTCCTGCCCGGGTGCTGTTCTCTATATCCATCTCTCTTCTCGTTATGCTGGGGGAGGAAGGAATTAATTTCTGGAAGGGGTAAGGGCGAGGGAAAAACTGGGAGCGCAGAGGGTTAAAAGGAAAGCGGTGTGCAGCAGGTGCAGCCCGGGGAGCCGAGCCTGAGCCACGCGGGACCGTGCGCGTCCCGGCGCCAGCAGATCCCCACGCACAGCCAGCCGTGCGTGCCTGAAACATCCCCGCTGCCGGAGCGATCCTTTTCGCGAAACATCGGGATTAGCCGATACTCGCGACCGCACGGGCGGAGGCACACGCAGTGAGCCGGCGGGACGTGGCTCCAGCTCAGGAAGCACCCTCGGGTCTCGCAGGCGACGGTAGCCGCCGACAGCCGGGCGGGCTGGGAGAGCGCCCCAGGAGAGGGGAGCATCCTGCAGCCCCTTGCTCCCCTTCGCGGCCGCGGTTTCCTCCGCCACCGCCAAACCGGGGAAACCCCGCAACCTCCCGTCTCTCTCGCCTCTCGCACTTCCAGAGTGTAACTCCGGAGCACCCCTCCGAGGCGGCTGTAAAATCTCTGCACCAAGCGGCTTCCGTGGCGGCGGCCGGGACGCCGGAGCTCAGGGGTGAGCAGCTCCCGACGGTCCCCACACACCGTGGACATCGCTACCCCGACCCACCGCGCTCGGAAGTAGCCCGGCCCGGTAAAGAAAACAAACAAGCAAATATTTTTGAAACAAGCAAACAACCCCCCCAAAAATCCTCCAGAGGGTTAAAATCGCGCCCTCTCTCCCAAGGCATCCCGCAGCCCGTCGTTTGCCGCCGGGGTACGTACCCTGCGGAGCCCCGCGCCAAGGTGGGATGCGGTTCTGCTCCGCTCACCATCGCAGGCTCCCAGATCTCCCCCCCTCCCGCCCCCCCTTTCCCCTCCCCTTCTCCTTTTCCCTTTTTCCCTTTGGTGAGGCCCCAGACGGCCATCCTCCAGACGATACCCCTCCCACCTTCTGCCTCTTCACCGCTGTCCCCCACACGTACCTGGTGGTAGGGGCTGTAGGCTGCTGCGAAGTAGGGCTGGGGAGGACCGTAAACTTGGTACATAACATCCAAACAGCTCATGGCTGGCCGCGGCCGAGAAGTATTTTTTTTCTCATCAACTCGTGTTCTGCAAAGTGGAGTAGTGCTTCGGGGGAGGGAGGTTCCCGGGGGTTAAGAGGCACCACGCACTGGTGGGAGGAGTGAGGGGGGATGAGGCCGCGCTGGGCTGTGCTGACACCCCCTCCCTGCCTTCTTTCCCTGCCTTCTGCCCTTCCTATAGCGTGGCTCCCTCCCGCAAATTCGCCGGGACTGGAGGGGATCCCCGGCCGCCGGGGAAATTTCAGCCCCGGGCCCGGCGGGCGGCAGAGGGGGGTGCGGCAGGGAGACCCCCGTTCCGCAGCCGGGACTGTCAGGGAGCAGCGGGCGGGAGGCGCAGGGGGAGCTCCGGCCACGCAGGAGGCTGGCGGGGTGCGGGGGAAACCAGGGCTCGGCGATAGATGAGGGCTTCCACAGCGAGTAAACCCATCTTCCGCTGCTTTTGATTTTATTTCATTTATTTCGTTACATTCCACGTGCCTCCTGTGCCGGGTGCTGCCCCGCTGCCCCCGGGGAAGATGCCCCTGCCGCCTCCCACCTCGTCGACCCCCGCTCCTGGCCCGGGCGAAGTGGAGCTCCGGCAAAGGCAGGGATCTGCTGCACCCATCCAAATCCCGCCAACACCGGCGTCCGCCAGAAAATGCCACTACTAAAGCCACAGGAGTTGAGAAGTCTGGTAAACCGAAGGAGGAAAAACCAGTTGCTCCCGAGGAGGAATCTCCCCAGAAACTTTTGAATCATTACAAATCCCGAGAACGGCGATGCTTTTGCATTTAATAGAAACTAAAACAACGCCGAGGGCAAAGTCATGTCAAAACAACAAATTATCATGAAGGTAAACTGGATTTACTCCCTGGCTTTCTGCTGATATGACACGCAAAGCTGTAAATAGGTGAATATATCTTCACTGCTCATTTTAAAGGAGTTGCATAGGCGGCAAATTCTTTTTAACAGAGATGTAAATTCTCATTTCAATATCAACTCTTTGAAATGTTCAGCTTCGTGGTATGGGTAACAACTACTGAGAGAAGTGGCCCATTTTGTTTTGTTTTAAGCACCTTTAATAAAGCAGAAAAAATATAGAAAATACAAGAGAAAGAATATTACTCAGTTTTCAAATGCTGATTTGCTACAAAAGTATTGGGGAAAATCTGAAAAGAATTAACACTTTGAACTTTTAAGACCTGGAAACATTTAAACTAATTTTAGCAGAAAAACCTCATATTTAAAACTAAACATTGAGTCTATTTTGTTTTCTTCAAAATGCAGTTTTTGTATTCCAAGTGCTAGAAATTGTTTTGAATGCTTGTCATTCACCAAAATCATATTTCAGTGCCTGATGAGCATGTTTCAATGTTTTCTGCACCAGGTGCAAGTTTAAACATTCATATTTAAACAAATCTCTTTTTCCCTATTCTAGTTTGGGAAATTCGTTTTTCATGCCACAGTGCAGCCTGAAAAAGTGTGGCTCTGGGCTCTGCCTCAGTGTTGCTCCTTCCCTCATCAGAGCCAATTTTGTGTTGGTGGTCAAGAAAATGAGGGGACAACCTCTGGGTATTAGGCTTTAAAAAAAGAAATGTAACTTATACTCTATAAATTTATTTCTCATTAACAGTAAGGAAATAACCACAGCAGAGGGAAGGATTCACTCTCTGGCTGGTTTCCATATTAAAGTAGTCAGTTAAAGAACAGCCATTCCCTCCTCACAGTGAGAGACTGAGGGATCTTACTTGGGACAACAGGATGTAATTTCTCCTCTGTGTCCTACTTGTGAGAGGTAGGGAGCTTTCCCAGCACACACTGTGCCTGTTTCAAAGGTAATAGTGTGCTGGGCAAGGTACCAAAAAAGCCCTTTTCTCAGAGGGTAAGCCCAATGAACATCTGCTCCAAAGACACAGCATGCCTTCCTGCTCTTCGGACCAGCCCTTCACCAGAACTCTGCCATAGCAAAGGTAGGACCTGGCACCAGCCAAGGCTGAGCATTCACTTGTGTGGAAAAACCCAAGGTGTAACAGCAACGTGTGACTGCTGCTGTGATGTGGCAGGTGGTCTAGCTTGTGTACCCTGGAGAATCTCTCCTTGAGGGCTGAGTTCAGGGGTTTTACCTCAAAGCTCAAGTATATGCTAGGGAAATTGGGTCTGATGTGGCTTGGTATTAATCTTTTATAGGCAGTTATTGGATTGTACAAATGTGCAGTGTAAGACACAAGAAATCTTCAGTGTCTTAATGCAGAGCAATACAAACATTCATGCAAAAATGCTGGCAGTATTTTGCCTCTTTGGTGCATCTGTGAAATTAGTCCTGGTATAGGAAATTATCCTGGAAACCAAGGGTCAGAAACTATATTCACTAATGATCTCACTGTGTATTTACAATTATATAAAAACAGTCTTCCTTGGTCTTAACTAAAGAATTTTAGGTGGATTGAGTCACACAAGGAATTACAAAAACTTGGAAAGAAACAGCTGAGTTACCTCAGAGAGAAAATCATGACAGCAGTAAAGGAAAGCACAATTTTAGAAAGGACATGGGTTAAGAACTGGCTGTGTACCATCACAGCACTGGCGTGGGCCTACTCCTAAGCCATATGCTGGTAAATATTTCACATTCATGGCAAATATGAAAAGAAAATCCTGTTGGGAATAAAGAATGATAGGTTGTGATACACAGCAAGATGCAGAAAGTTACAACTTGCCTCAGAAAACATTCCTATAAAGAAGGTGAGTGTTACCTTCTAACTAAGCTGGAACTTCTTACAAAACAAGAATTGAGTGCTACTGCAAATAGTTCACCAGACAAGCAAACAGATTATGAAACCTAACATTAACATTCAGAAAGACTGGGACAAAAACATGTTAGCACTGACTACATTTGTTTCTCACCTTCCCTGGAAATCCTACATCCAGTGCTCTCCTGCCAGCCTCTGGTGTGTGAAGGTTTGAGCACCGAGTATCGCGTTCAATTAAAGGATGAAGTATTTATCATCCAGAAGGGACATTTCTGGTTTTGCAGTTGTACTACATATATCATTCTTGCTGTTCATAATATACTTCTTTAGAAGCTCAGGGAGACTTTCACTGTTTCCAGCAAGGCATACCTTTCCAAATAGAAGATACCACGAGGTGGGTGGAGAATTCAGCCCGCGCTGCAGCCGTTTGCCTCGCTGCTTAGCAGCCTTCAGTGTTTTTCTCTTCCAGCTTGGGCTGGCTTGGCTTTAGCCTCCAGCTGTTGGTTCATGCAATGCCTTAGTTCATTTATCTAAACAGTCCTTTTGTATGTAATATTTTCTCTAATAAAATTGATTTTATTGCATATAATATTTTTTTGCTGCCAAAATAGGTGGAGCTCCTTAACTTTCTACTGCATTTCATCTATTAGTTTGTGTGCCATTTATTTGCAACTTGTGCAATTTTTCAACAGTGTTTAAAAATATTGAGGCAAGAATTTGTTATTTTTCTGACATTTCTCTTGCTGAAGGTATACACAAAGTAAAATACCTTTTTTGCAATTGATGATTATAATTATTGCGGTTTTTTGCCATAACACAATTTTAAGGGCACCACACTGATGTGCTCTCCCATTGGATGACCACTATTTTCAATTTTGATACTACAAGTACATAAAAGACATGTGGTGGGGAGCTGATGGTATTGTGAACCTCCTGGAATTTCTTCTAAACTCTTACATATTTGACTGAGATTGCAAGTAACTAGGCTTAAAACTGATGATCTCATGTGAGCTTATGACACCTGCTCATGCTGCCTTGTACAGTCATCTTTTCTGAGACATTTCCCATCACTTGTCTTCCTTGGCCATAGGTGTGCAACTCTTCAAACAGCTCCATTCATGTGCTGTTTGTTCTTGAGAATGCCAAGAGACTCAGCAATGGACTCAGGTATTGCCAGATGTCCCAATTATCACTTTATTCACCAGTTTTCTTGTTACTATGTTACCTGTTAATTTTATTGGTGTGATTTCATATCAACTTTCAAGTTGCTAATTATCATCTTGCACAATCCACAAACAAATTAATACAAATATTCCTATACAATGTTCATACACTATCCTCCTACGTGGCTGTAGTCATATTTCTAAATACTGTAGATTGTGTGTTGACTTGTTTCTTGTATTTTTTGTCTATTTGTTGTGTGTATCACTTATATTGTTCAGTGCCTCCTACATGAGATGATAAATTCAGTTTCACTAGTCTTCCTGTTCCTGCTCTCTACTTTACTCTCTGATGTCTCAATCTGCCTGTAGGACTCAGCACATACTTAACTTATGGCTGAATGCACTGCTTGTGAGTTTACATGGGTCAAATTTAGCTGAAATGAATTAAGATAGATAATGCTGTTCCTCTTTCTTATCTTGTCAGTCTTTGTGCTCCACATCCCTAAAAGCTTTTTGTTTTTTTGGGGCTTGGCAACTGTTACCATGGTGTTCTCAGGGATGTTTTTGAGGTCCAGCCACTTGGTCTGTATTAATGCAGAAGACTTTAGGCTCAAGAGCTTCTGGCTTGGTAGTTTTTGTGGATACTGAATAAACTGACATTAAAGATAAAAATCAGTATTATAAATATAGCAAAATACAAAGTAAAAATCAGGGGACACATATATATATCACTGACTTAATTGTGTCCTTCACTATCCTGAAAAACCCGTGTTTCAATCTCAGAGAGCTTGTATAGTTAATTTTGATCTTCCTTTGAAGATATGATTTTTCTTTTTCCCCTTTTCCTTTTTTTCCCCTACACCTCAAAGAACGAATTGTTACCTGCTAATTAACCACACGTATGGTTACTGTTTGGTGTGCATTTGTACATGTGACAGCACGTCTGCTCCAGTGACACGCTGTGCAGCCGCCGGAATGTACGTGGTGATTTTTGCTCCGTGATGTATTTCCAGGGGAGCTGCAGCCCAGCTCAGGGTGCAGCATCTGGCCCGTGTCACTCACCCGTCCTGCCCACCCTGACGGGCCAGAGGCATCACCTGTCTCTCCTCTACTGATGGCGGCAGATGAAGAGATCCTTATGCAGGGCTGGGAGGGAAATCCAGAGCTGTCATGAGGGAATACATTCACATGTGTGAGAACACACTGAATGCACTGAATTTAGGGCTTGATTTTGCAATAGGAAAGTTTCTGGAAGTTTTTTCCGGAGTCAGGATAGGAGCAGACTCAGTTTTGCCCTCAGTGACAGAGACAGCAGCTTTTCTGATGCAAGTGTTTTGGCACATTCAGATCTGAGCTGAATCAGTGTACACCTTTCCCCCTCTCAGCACTGAGCCACTGGAAGATGAATCTCACTTGTTCTGAGATTCATTGACCAAGATAATTTTTTTATTTGTATATAACATCTACAATATATATTTTTTCTGTGTTCAGAGCAGGAAGATAATTTCAGTGAAAATTTTCCTTAATTATCACCTCCATGCACAAAATAGGGAGGATTTATGTTTTACTTTATCTTTTTTTTTTTTTTTTTTTTTTAAATTGTTTTCATGTGAAAGCAGAAAAAGACTGTGTCTGCACTCATTTGAGATTTCTTAAGCAGCAGACCTATTAATACAGGCACTAAACTCCTGATGTAATTGCGATATATAGATCCTCTGCAATGTCCAGTCTCAGTGATTTTGATTGCACAATTGTACCTTTGCACACTTTGTTTGAAAAAAGAAAGTGGTTTTATACAAAGGCTTTAATTTCTGTAAATGCTTTCATTTTAGAAGCATCTTTCTTTCCACTCCTTTAGATAATATTTCAGACAGAGGAAGGTAGGTGGCAGAGGGAGACTGCAGCTTGAGAGAGTAAGTGGCTCGATGCAAGGAAACAACAAGAAAATCAGGTTTTCAGCAGAGCACAAACAGGTAAGGTATGTGTCTTTTAATGTCCATACAGACTTTAGTATACTGCCAACAATATGAGGCTGGAATGAGGAAAAGAAGGGCTCTCATTTAGCTTCTTTGATTAGTCTTCCTCAAGTGGAAACTTTAATTGTTCAGAGTGGACAATATTATACAGAAGGGGCTCACTGCTTCACTTCTGTTTTATTCAATGTGTATTTGGCTAAGCTTTGACAGAATGCCACTAGAAAATGGTAACAAACTTTATTTTAAGCAACAAATTTGCAAAATAAAATAAAAAAGAAAATTCATAACAAAATACTGGAGGTGGAGCCATGCTACAGGGAATTGTGTTCTCACTGCCTAGAATTGCCCCAAATAATGCAGCTCCTGGGTTAAGTGTAAATAGGGGTGATTTGAGGGCCTGGAAAATATCCTGACTTTATGAAACTGAACAGAACCTACATTTATTTATTTTTTTTTAATGTTATATTTAATGGAGAACTTAGTCCTCATGGCTGCAAAATCCAACTCCATCTTCAGAAAAGAGGCTGGAAAAACAAACAAGAAGAAGAGAGGAAGACAATAAGAAAAGAATGAACAAACATACTGACACTACAGGTATGTACTGTGTGAGGGAGAAGGGGACAAAAGAATATGTCATTTACTTTTCATAATATCTATTTATTGCAGTCCAGTCCCCTGAAAAACAGTGTATATGTAGTCATATTGTAGCCCAAATGGGAATTCTCACTTAGTTTTGTACTGGTATCTGAATAAATTTACTCTTTTAATATGGAAAGATATTAGTACGCAGATGACTTATTTGTAATAAATAAAAATGCTCCAGACTCTGTTGAGGACATGTAGTTTTTGCCCCATGCCCTTGCTTGTACACAAAATTGTTAGAATAAGGATGAATGAAATGAAATCCCACACAAAAAGCACACCCTCAAAGGTAAATCATAATGCTCATATCAGGGTTCATGAGCTGGGATTGTCATGCAGGACAGTTGTACTTTTTCAAGAATAGCCTCTTGTCATGCTGAGGTGGGCACTTCCCTGAGCAGCAGCATTTTACACGTACTTATGAATCAGTCAGTGAGCTGGCACAGGAGGTAAGAGCCATGGGCTTAGGGTAAGTTAAGCCATTCTCATACCTTTGCAGAAGAAGGCTTGTGTGCATTAAAGAACTTCTTGTCTACTGAGTTAAATTGATGGAGATACTATTCTAACAAATAAAGTTTTTGAAATGCAGATCCAGTTTTTATAACAAGGTAGCAGGATGCACTTTTCATTCTGAAAGATAATGCTATTGAGGAAAACATTAAAAACTAACTGTCCATTTTTGTTGAAGTTCTGTATATAGCTGGTAAGACCCAAGCACATGGTTTGGCACATACTTGGAGTTGCTGCTTCACAAGAAATTAGTAGACAAGACTCATTTAGCCTCAGAATTTGGCATAATTTTTGAATGACATTTTTCAGAAATTGATAGAGTTCTCTGGTGAGATGGGATTATGGTTAATTATAAAAAGTATGAAAGCTGAAGAGCTGGCCAAATGCAGAGGGCAACAGGAAGGTAGCCCAAAGCTATTTCTGTGTCCCTGTCTATTGAAATAATAGAACTGCTGCATTAAATATATTGGCTTGACTACCGTTAAGGCATCAATTTTTGTTATACTGTCTATTGCTGATCACAGGGACAATTTTACCAGTCTGTATATCTCTTGTCCTGATTTGTTTCTTTACTTCCAGCCTGGGAATAGGCTGGGACCTGGCTTTACTGGTTTTGCTGTGGAGGGATGCTGCTGCCTTCAGGAGCCCATGTGCATCTTCCTGGGCAGGCAGGTACTTGCTTACCAGGTAGCTGAAACAGGCCAAAGGTGATTTCCAGGGAAATCAGAAACACTCAAGAAGAATCTGTTGGGGAAATCCTGACATCAGCTCCATGCTCCAGAGGAAGATCAAGACACTCAGGAACGCCTTACAGCTCTTTTCTCTCCCAGATGCTGTGTGCTTTGTCCCAGCCCCCTGCACTCCCAAGGACAGAAGTTTGTCTTTCAACATGTCCCTCCAGCTGGCACGTGCCAAGCCATATTTCAGTCTCTCGCCTTCCAGCACCAAGCAAACTCCGCAGTCCTCACATTCCTGCCTCATGGGACACCCCACTCCTGCCTGTTCCCACATGGAGCACAGCTTGCTGCCATGCTCCAGGGGAAACCACACACTGATTATTGGGTGTCGTGCTCTCTCCCAGGTGAGTGTGTTCTCACAGTGGTGGACAAATTTTATCATTCAGCAAAACACATCAGGTGCCATGCTCCAATGACCTGCAAGTGCAGTTACAGTGTCAGGAAAGACATCATATAACCTATTTACTGCTGTGTTCTCTCTTTCCCTGCATTCTGCATGTGCAGAATTATGGTTACACTGCTTTACATTTCTTTTCTGCTTGCAGCCAGGTTGGGATGTGTGTCCTGCTCTTCACTGGAGCTTCAGAAGTTAGTTGCAAGTTCTCTCCCATGTTACTTTCGTGCATTGCCCTGGCACAGTGTCAAAAGTCAGTTGCCCCAGAGAAATACGGTCCATCAGTTCAGTGTTCTCCAGTTTTCCCTGCTCAGGGATTCTTCCACTAGGATCCTAAAAGCAACTGCCTTGTGGCACCCTCCTGTATGCTCCTCTTATGTGAGATAAGCAAGATGACTCCTACTCCATGAATTGTATGTGCTAATCTCCTAAATCAGTAATGTTGCCTCACAGCTTTTGCATAGATGAGAGAAAGCTGGCACAAGGGTAAAATGAATTTTTCAAAGGGTTTTCAGGGCATCCTGACACTGCATGTTTTATCCAAGTAGTTATATGTACTTTATCCAGAACTATGTTTTCTTCTGCATCTCAGAGAGCATGTGCTAAAGTAGTGATTTCACACATATGTGAAACACTAAGCAGAAAAAATTAACATCCTCACTGCTTAGTAAAAAGGCAATTATCTCTTTACCAACACACTTGTTTCTTCAACTGTGTTCCTCTGTACTCACAATTTGTTCTAAAACACAGATCGGTTACAAGTTTCTTTATCAACAAAAAGAGTCAATACTTTTGCTTTTAAGAAAGAATAAAAAATATTTAAAGTATGTGTGGAAATATGCCCAAAATATGTACAGTGTTTTTCACACTGAAGAGCTCCAAATGTTTTGAAAGGTGTAGTTTATGTGTCTGCTAGACTATCCTTACCAAGATTATTTATCCATTTAATATCTACCTACCTGCTAGTCTATTTTAAAAATTTCTCAAAATTATCAAATAGCTAAGCAGAGACAATTTGAGAGGGATATCATGGAAAGAGAAAACTGAGCAACTAATATCTATAAGCCAAACCTTCAGATCTAAGGGATATGGTGGGGGAACTTCTAAACCAAAGACTGGAAAGAGCACTATGCTTTTGGGGGCATTGGGTAGCCTGAAAGCTAGTATGCAGCAGTTTCCTGGACAAAATTCCATGGACAAAACCTCCAGTCTCCTTGAGGGACTCGTAATGTTTCCAGGTTGCTGTTGTCTTTTGTAGAAACACTTGATCAAAACCTAAAACACTGATTTCCCACAGTCCTACCAAGATAATATTTTTCATTCATTTTTTAAGAATTCATTTTCAAGAAGGACTGGAAATCTACTTGTACTTGGAACTTTTGTAGAGCCTTTAAAAATCCCTATCAGGTGTTAATTACTATAAGCACTATAACTGATCATTGTTTAACTCTGTTGTATTTGGTAGTTTTGACAGAGCTGATGCTCTGGTGATTGCTTTCTGGTCATGATCCTTCTGTCACAGGGGGAACTTTCAGCTTATGCGTCCCCTCTTTGCCATTTCCACCCTTTTTGCTGGAGCCAGCTGGCGATCTCTGTGTGGTTTCTTCAGTTTCTCTGGTGAGACTTCATTCTGTGTGTGCCTTCAGCAGGTGTCCTTCACTTCTGCAGGCCCAGTTTGGATTTGGACAATTTCCTAGGAAGCTGCACCCTCATCTCAGCCCTGCATAAGCAGCATTCCTGGTGTGGATGGCCAGCTGGCTGTTACAACCTTTTTTCACACCATGCTATGTAAAACTACACAGGGCAGGTCTTGTTGATGTGTGAAAAATGCTTCTAGCAGTCTGCTCCCATGTACACTGAGGTTTCCAGCTTCACAGACTCGCTGATACCCGGTGAGCAGCAGTGCTGGAAACAAGGAAATGCTTTGCTTGTTTGGCAGGGAAGGGAGACAAAAATGAGTGCAGGAATAGGCTTGGTTTTCAGAAGAAGAGAGGTTTCCAGAAGCATGCTGATTGAGGGTTAGCACTGTGGGCCAACAGCAACTGCAGTAAGAATGAGCCTAAAGAAACACGTGTTATATGCACAGCTCTTTTAAAAGACTGTTTCACTGGTTAGTTTACGTGTATTGACTACTTTCCACTGATTGGCTTGTGTACAATACAGGCACATTTGGCTTTTCTGGGTAAATGGGGCTTGTGACTGCTCAGAATGGCACACCACTAGTGTATCAGCCACACAGGATGTAACGGCAGACAAACATATTCTGACATGCTGAATATGAAGAAGGCAGTAAAAGTGGTTAAAAAGTGCATGCATGTTCATGCATATTCAGCCCAGCTGCTGATGTTTCTCTGAAATCAGAAGATGCCAGAAGCAGGTCATTCTTTCTCTCCTAGAGGTCATGGAAAGTAGCTGTTCCCAGAAAGCCCCTGCAAGAGAACACTTCCAATCTCCTCAGACTGCAGCTGCTCCTGCACCACATACAACTGGATGACTGGAGACTTTGGCCAAATCCTGTGTGGAAAACTCCGAAGACACTGCTCATGTTCCTGTGGCAACACCTGGTGGAAGTGTAACAGTGGCACATACTTTGGAGGAAACCTAGTCTCTGTCTATTATCTACAAATCAAATCAGATGTCTATGCCATGGAAAATTCACTCTCCAAATCCAGTATTTTGTTTTTACAAAATCCAAGGCAACTAGGGCTAGAAATATTTGCATCTGTCTATGAATATTCTGGACTTTAAAATGTTATTAATCTGTCGTGATAAATTTTTGTTTCTCTTTCTTTAGTTTTTGCTTACTTCTAGAACAGGTTGGAATGCTTCAATTTTTCTCCTGGGACAAATTCTTGAACAAATAGGAAAATACTGAGCAAATACAGAAATACTCTGGAAAAAATATTCCACTCTCATTTCACCTGTGGAAAACTCTTTCACTGATCAGTCTCACCTGTGCTAGAAGATTACATCTGTTAGTGTGTGTAGATTTTGGAAATTAACTCTCAGTGCATATGGCACAAACTTAACCTAAAAACAAACTGTTAATTGAGACAGACACAGGACTGGGTTAGGAAAGAAATGGGATTCATTGGGAATGGAATAATTTATAATTAATGCAATGGAAGGTCATCCAGGTATAAAAATAGTTATTAGTCACTTTTCCTTTCTACACTTTTCTGAACCTGCCTGTTTGCCTCTGGTGTGGTGTGAGTGTGGAATGAACAGATCTCTGGATAGAGAGATGTCCCTGATCATGGCAAGGACAGCCCTCAGGGAATTAACTGTTCCTCTGGCCAAGCTTGTTGGAGAGAACATGTTTGTATTACAACCTTTCATGATTTATGGTAGCACTCTTGATTTGATCTCAACTGCCTCTCAAGGTGGGAAAACAATCAGATCCAAAGAAAAACTATGTTTTTGCAAACCTCCCAGGTTCAGAGGAGGCTTCAGGAGGGTAAAGGCATCCATTCCAGTCATCTAGCGTGGCATGTCTAAATACTTGCATGTCAACTGGAAGATGTGGAACATGATCCTGTTAGATTTGGATATGCAGTGGAGACAGACCTATCAAGGATTGATAGGGAGTACATTGTATGGGGCATAATTGTGCCTTGCTACAGGCTTTAAATGATGAGGGGAATTTGGGTTTCATTACTAGTTTGGAGGTGTTGAGAATAAAAATGTTTTGACTCTTTGCTCTGCTTTTACCATTGGGCCAAAATCAGGAGCAAAGAGAAAAAAATTAATCTAGATTTACTTTAATTCTAGATACTATCCCATGTTTTATGAAGTCCTGGTCCTAGAAGCCTGGATGCAGACGTGACTTGGAAAGCAATCCTGTAGCCCTGGATTTACCCCCAGTAAGCAGAGTCTCATCCACTGACTCCCGAAAGGCTATTTTAGAAAGAAATGCTTGAAGCAAGATATAGAGATGAGGATCTCTGTAAAACGTACTCCTAAAGACAGTCTTGTATACATTGGTTTCATATTATATAATGGCATGTCAGACACGGTCTGTCCCAGTCTGAGGACTGAGCCCTTTTCACTCAGCACACACAGTCTCGGGCTGGTTACAACTCCATGCTTTGCATGGATGACATATTTTGGAAGAGAGTGAGAGGCTGGACTGAGAACTAATATAGAGAAAATAAGAAAGACGTAACGTGTAAAAGAGTATTTCACGCACGTCCAAATTATGCTTGTAAAAAATATTCTTGTGAGAAAAATAGCACAGTGCAGGGAGAAAGGAGAGTGCAGTGTGGTGGGGTGGACAAAGAGCCAGCTCAGGCAAGCCTGGTTGAACAGCAGTTACTATGCTGTAAAAAAATGGACATGGCAAATGTACTGCATTTGCTAAAGGCTCCATGAAACTCCAGGGAAAACAGTGCATTCACAGAGTGGCTCCGCCGACAGCAAGAAAGTTTCATTATTATTAGTCATATGCTGAGGATGTCAAGGAATTTTAAGGCCGCACTCTTTGCATTTTTAGAGGTTATTAATGAAATAGCATAGGAAGGTGAATTACATTAAAATATTTTTCTAACCATTCCAGAAATCTTGGTCCAAGTTGGCATAGGGGGCTGGCAAGTGGTGAACTTTTGACCTAAGCTCAGATTGCTGGGAGACACATCCTCCTTGTTAGTTTCGGGTGACAGTTCACTGTACTAGAGGGATCCACTTGTGTGTAAAGAGGCGAGTGGGGGAGGAAGATTTAGCACTGCATTTTCACAGTGGCAAGAAATTCCATCCAGCTCAAATGTGTTTTGGCCCACTGCCCGGCTCCTTGTCAGACATATGACCATCACTCGGCTTCCTATTTCTGGCCCAGGATAAGCAAGCCCCACTAGTGGTTAAAATTAGGCAACTGACCTGTGACAACACATGTTGACTCTCCAACAGAGGGTAGACATATTTAAAAAACCAGAAAAGAGCTAGACACTCCAAGATTTAATGTCAGCACCATATGTAATTCATCAGTTTGGGCTACTATAATTCAGATAGCAGTTGATCTACTTCATGGAGAAGACTTAGCAGGATTTTCTGGCTTCCCTCTGACCAAAGACTTCCTATAATGGTCTCTAAAGAGAAGATTATGCCATTATTTTTTTCATGGTAGAAATCCATGGCCCTCGCTCCTCACCCTGTCGTGATGTAGTTGTATGATGGAAAATTTCTGAAAATAACAAACCAGGATATCTGGTTTATGCAGAGCTATACTTTTGTTGGGAAAGTTTATTTCCAATTGAAACAGCAACAGACTAGGTGGTTAACAAGAAGGTATTTTCCATTTGTCATAAATCAGTCAAAATGTTTGTGCACATTTGGATGACTTTCTTGAATGCAGTACTCTTATAGCTATTATACTTCTTTCTGCTGTTATCACACCTAACTTCATCTGCTTGGCCAATGCCACTGGTCATGGCAGACTGTCTGTCAAGGTCTCATTCAGTTTTCTGGGCTTTATTGTACTTCCCTAGAGCCTGAGATACACTCCTTGAGTCCATTAGTGAAGACCATTGGCTGTCCTTGAAATCCCTTCATAAGCCTTTTCTACATGTTGAGGTATACCCAAGAAATCAGCCAGGGAATATTAGGCTGGGTCAGCAGGTTATGATAGTGGTTGATGTCTTAATAATGGTAGAGAACTTAAAAAATGAACCTGAATTTTCATATAGGCACTGTATCCTTCCTTCACCACCCTTGACATCTGTGTTGCTCAGTAATAATGCTGAACCAAGGAGTCTGATGTTGATGTCCTGCAAACTGGTCCCTTGTGTCGTGTAATGGGCCTTGCATTGCACAACGAACCAATCAAGTCAGCCTTTTAAACCTTTTAATAGGTCAATTTAATACATCCTCCTCTCCTCACTTCTCTCCCTGAGATACTTGGCTCAAGCAGAAATTTCCAAGAGATCTTCAGTTATAGCACAAAGCAGGATACTTGAAATTAATAAGAAATACACTTACTAAACAATGAAGTGGTAACAAACTGCCTTTTTGCAAAAATTTGTTGCTATTAATAGTCTGGTGTTTTAAATTATTCCAGTCTAACAAAAGCTTTGAAGCCACAGGAAGTGCATCTGTTACTCACGGGCTGCTTACTCTTTGTGGGTACAAGGGATGCTGCAGGGGCAGAGAGACTCCAGGTGTCAACTCAGGTGTGACAATGTGTGCTACCTTTTGGACAGGAGGAAGCCAAGGCGGATCTATGTCAGACACTTCAACAGTGTTCCCAGCCCTGTCCTGGGCTCAGGGCACAGTGAAGTGCAGCTAACTCCAGGTCTGCACCCACTGTGATTCTCATGCTAACTAAGTCCAGGCAGAGCCAGATGGAAGGAGCTGAGGACTAAAGCACCAGCCACAGGAAGTAATTTAGTCTTTTGATTACCTGTGATATTCCTGCCTTCTACTTGGCACCATGGAGAAGTGGTTGTGACTGTTGGCACCTGAATTTACATGTTGCTGAGTGTAAGCACAGGTGTGTGTGTTTTAACATCTTGCCACTGCAGTCAGGTTCATCAATATGGTCCAGGCAGAAAATGGCTCATGGTTTGGTTACTATTTGCACAGAAAACAAAACATTAAACCTTCAGGTCTGGTGGAAAAACCTCCTCCCTTTTCTTTCTCTTCACCTCAGCAGGGTCTCACCTGGCTTTTCTGCTCTTCTCCATCATCTTCTCTGTCTGACCCATAATATGCTAGCAAATTCCCGTGCTTTCAGGGTACCAACAGCTGTCACTCAGGAGAGAAGATCAAGAAAATTCCAGGCAAGGCAGAAGCAACCTATCCAGTTGGCAAAGGGACTGTGACCAAGTGGAGCAGGGTTAGAGGACCGATAGAGTTGTACCCAGTTTGTGATTATAATTACATGCTCACTGGCAAGATGTTAAATCTTAATACTTAAATATTTTGCTCTGTATGTTTCAGTCAAATCATATAAAATGTTTTAATAGAATAGAATATAGAGTTTCAAAAGTGTGTATAAATGGGTATGGTTGGAAGGGACCACAGTAGTCATCTTGTCCAACCTCCCTGCTCAAGCAAAGTCATCCTAGAGCACATGGAACTGGATTGTGTCCAGGTGATTCTTGAATGTCTCCAATGAGAAAGACTCCATAATCTCTTTGGGCAACTTGTTCCAATGCACAGTCACCTGCAGAGTAAAGAAGTTCTTCCTCACATTCACATGGAATTCCTGTGCACCAGTTTCTGTCCATTGCCTCTTGTCCTGTTGCTTGGCACCACCCAGCAGAGCCTGGCTCCATCCTCTTGACACCCCCCTTTATATACTGATAGCCATTGATGAGGTCCCCTCTCAGTCACCTTGTCTCAAGACTCAACAGGCCCAACTCTTTCAGTCTTTTCTCATAAGAGCAATGTTCTAGTCCTTTTTGTAGCTCTCTGCTGGACCAGCCCCAGGAACTCCATGTCTCTCATACTAAGGAGCCCAGAACTGGACAGAGGAATACAGATGTGGCATGTGGCATCACCAGGGCTGAGTAGAGGGGCAGGTCCACCTCCCTTGACCTCTAGGAACGCTCTTCATTATGCAGCCCAGGATGCCACTGGCCTTTTTGGCCACAGGGATGCTCTGCTGGCTTATGAACAACTTGTTGTCCACCAGGATCCCCAGGTCCTTTTCCTCTGAGCTGCTTTCCAGCAGATCAGCCTCCAGCCTGTACTGGTGCACAGGGTTGTTTTTCCCCAAGTGCAGGACCCTGCATTTTTCTTTGTTGAGTTTCAGACTGTTCCTCTCTGCCTGTCTTCCCAAACTGTTGAGGTCCTGCTGAAAGGCTGCACAGTACCCTGGAATATTGGCTGTTACAGGTTTGTGTCTTCAGAGAACTTGCTGAAGAGGTATCTCTCCTTCATCCAAGTAATTGATGGATAAATTAAACAATACTGGGCCCAGTATAGACCCTGGGGGGCACCACCAGTGACAGGCTTCCAACCAGACCCTGTGCCACTGATTACCACCCTCTGGGATCTGCTGTTCAGCCAGGTCTCCAACTCACTGTCCACTCATCCGGGCCACACTTCCTGAGTTTGCCTAGGAGAATGGTGTGACAGTGTCAAAAGCCTTGCTGAAGTCGAGGTACACATTATCCACTGCTCTCCCTCCTCCATCCAGGTAGGTGCCACATCACAGAAGGCAATTGGGTTGGTCAAGCAGGATCTACCTTTAGTGTATCAATGAACACCACTCTTGATCAACTCCTTGCCTTCCGTATGGATAAAGATGGCCTCTAGCATGAGGTTTTCTGTCACCTTTCCAGGGATTGAGGTGAGGCTGATGGGTCAGTAGTTCCCTGAGTCATCCTCCTTGCCCTTTTTAAGGACTGAGATTACATTTTCTTTCTTCCATTCCTCAAGCACCTCTCCCGAACTCTGACTCTTCAAAGATGATCGTGAATGGCCTGGCTATGGTCTGTGAGCTCTCTCAGCACTTGTGGATGAATCCCACCAGGTCCCATGGACTACGTCTAGTTTGCCTAGATGTTCTCCAAGCCAATCCTTCTTGACCAAGGGAAAGTCTTCCTTCCAACAGTCCTTTACTCTGGTTTCTGGGGTCAGAAATATCTGAGGGCTGGTCATGCCAGTGAAGATCAATGGATAGAAGATGTCAGTAACTCAGCATCATCATAACTGGGGTCTTCCCTCCATTTTGCAATGGGCCCACATTATCCCTTGTTTCCCAACTATGGTTAATTCTTCCTTAAATACTATAGCCTCTACATTAAGTATTTGATTTGAGATGCTAAATAATTTCAAACATAGAGGGTTTAATTTAGTAGGAGAGCTTTGTACATTTTTTTAATCCATTCTTCTTGCTTTTGGGTCTCACTTGTCCCATTTTCTACTACCAGTTGACCTGAGTAGTGTTGGCCCAGCTGCTACTTCCTGATGCCTCTGATTTGCTTCCTGCTTTCTTTTGTCCTTTCTATGGCAGGAGTTTAATGTAGACTGAGTCTGCTCTGTGAATTAAGTGGCACAATGATTGTGGCTTTCTGAAATTTTTAAAAATGTCTACTGGTGTAGATGGCCAAACTGTCACTGAGGTGCTCTTATGCAGACATGAAGATCCTGCTCACACACAGCTATTCATCTCAGTCTTCACAGTAGTAACAAATGTCATCTATATACAGAAGCTACTCACATATCTCTTTTGGCTGACATTATTGGTGCTCTTCTTTCTGGATACATATATTGACTAATTGCAACTGCCAGTGTTTTAAGAGTCAGATCAAATAATAAAAGTGATGGTGGCCAAGTGGTACTCTGAACTCCTAGAGCCACTTTGAAATATAGGAAAATTATTTCCATTGGTTTGATAGAACAGTATATTATACTTATCATGGAGGCAATGTTTTAAAGATGTGCTCATTCTCTACATTTGTTCCTGCAAACATGACCTCAAGAGAACCCTTTCCCGAAAAAAGCCCTTCCCACCATAGTTCCTGAAAAAGGGTTTTGGTGAAATGGAGGAAAGAAAAGAAATTTTAGTACAGCACCTGCAATCTGCTGTGAATTATTATCATAGTTCAATTCTTGCTTAAATCTTGTGCAGAGTGGAGATCCTTAATTCTTCACCTTGCCCACTTCTCAAGGAACCATTCCCAAGAGGCAACAAGTTTAGGTTGACAAGAGGAACTTCTAAACATTCAGAACTGCTGGTGAACCCTTCTGGGACTTTCACTACTCTGTAGACCTGAAATGTAAATGTAATTTTTATGGCTCTTGAGCTCTTCTAAAAACAAATTCATTGGTAGATAAACAGTATTTTCAAATGGATTAATAAAATCTCAGAATCACAGAATCCTAAAGGTGGGAGAAGACCTCTGTCCTAGTGTGACTTTAAGATGCTTGTATCCTCAATTGTCTGTTCTATTTGTGCTGTATATTGAGTTCTGTACCTTTAAACCTAGTTCTGAGAGTGAAGGGGGAGAAAGAAGCAGCGTGCAGTTTGTTTTGAGAAAACAGCGCTGACTCCTCTGCATTCCTGCTCTGGCGGTGTTCGTCTGAGGCACGGACAGCGGTGGTGCAGACTTCTCCTGTGCTTTTAGTTAGTTAGTTTTAGCTAGCTGAGGCAGAGAAGTATCCTGGACCATTTTTTTTTTTTTTTTTTCTTTCTTGGGACTGTTTAAATCTGCTCTGGACTGAAAACCCAGAGGAGCACCGAGGGCTCGCACCTGCAGCCCGCTGGGCCTGGACCTCCGAAGGGACCAGGGCTGATAAAAGACTGAGAGAACTGAACTACACCCACGGCAAGGACTTCCTCAGCTCTGCCATCTCTCTTTGGAACTGGGAGAGGTCTTATTGTTTCATATTATTCATTCTTTGTGCTTGTAAGTATTTTGTTTATTAAATAAATAGGTTTTTTTTTCCACTTTTCTCCGTGGAATTTTTCCCAGACTGGCTGGGGGAGGGGCTGTTTGGCTTTCTGGAGGAACCCCTTTTTGAGGTTTCCTCCTAAATTTACCCTAAACTAAGACAACCTCTAAGATCATTGAGTCAAGTCAAATTGGAATCAGCCACCTTCCCTTTTAGAATATTTCTTTTGGAAAACTAGAGGAAATTGTATAGTGAGAGGTGTTGGTTATCCATGAGCTTACCATGGTTATGCAAGCTTTTTTGAAGGAATTGGTGTTTTTGAAGCATATTTGGTGTTAGAGAACAGGTAAAGATGAATGAAGAAACAATACAATTCTAGTGAACAGGAAGGCAATGCTAGAGGTAATCATGCCCTTAGTTATATCTTGCCTTAGGGGAGAAATGGTGTTTCACCACCCATTTTTCTTTAGACTGCACTCACGCACTACATTTTACATCAGCTTTGCCTTTTAATAAGTTTTCTTCTGTTACCGAAGTCATTCAAATCAATAGTCTGACTACACTGATTTCCTATTTTGCAAACTCAGTAAGACTCCATGGTTTTTGAATCATTGAATTAAATGGTTTGGGTTGTAAAGGATCTTAAAGATCACCAAGTTCCAACGTTCCCAAGCCCCCACCATGGACAGAGACACTTTAGGAGGTTTTCCCTGTTTATTCCTCATAAGGCCTAAATGTGCATCAGAAAGGCATTGTAACCATCACATCATGCAAACCATGTCTCTTGCTCTAAATGTCCAGGCAATAGAGTCATCATGTTCAACCTCATGTAACGGCTTTTCAAGAGCAACTCTAAGTTCTTACCCCTTTTGCTGACACAGGCAGAATTAATTAGCATTCCCCTGACCTGGTGTAGATGACATTTCCATTCACTTGACATTTAATAACTTGTTATCTAACACCTTGCTTCTGTCCTCCTAGGTATCCTGTCTATTCTGAGCTTCCTCTCTTCCTAATGTCATTTGCATGTCATGTTCATATAGCTCTCATGTCTAATACTTTCTCTGCCAGGCCCATGCAGCAGCCCCATTCTTCTCCCCGTCCCCTCTAATATTTGCTTACCCTGAACATGACTTCTGAGTCACTGTGCATGACATTATTTTCAGCTCTTGCTGCAACACAGTGTACCTGATGAGATGTCTGGGAAGGCACTAGATTGAGCAACCCTTGTCTCTCTGCATTCCCCAGACTACAATGAGTACAAGGCCATTGTTTGTTTGGTAGGCACAGGAATGGATCCACTGTCACTGTGACATGACTATCCTTGCCTCCACATGACTTTTGATCCACAGGATGGCATTCTATGAAAGGCAGGGTCTTGGTCTCTGCTTATCAATACAGACTTCTTGTAGGCAGAAAAGAGAGATGGTGTGATCTCATTCTCTCTCCAATCAATCTGCAGCACTAGCTCATTGGTGTTACTTCTAAATTTTGGGGTACTAAACATGGAAAGACTTTATCAATTTTTAAATCTCCGCTTTCTTTTCTCTGACTACAACACTGGCAGTACTTGCATTGCTCTTCCAGAATGTTGAACAGAGTAGGAAATACAAGATGGCTGAGGGGAAGAGGCTCATCTGTTTCTGGAGCTCTTCTTGGTCCACTTTGACTATACCTCCAGGCAGCACTCTCTTTTCTAGCCTGCAGTCCAGGGAGCACATACTTTATTCCCATCTGAACCTGTTAAAGTAGGGGGTCTCCATCTCCCTCTTCACAATGGATTTGTCTTTTCCTAAAGCAGACAGTATTGATCCTGAGCTTATCATTCACACATTGCTACTGTGTAGTCACCACCAAAATTCAAATCTCACCTTCAGATTTGATGGTCTTTCTGGAAAAATGTCCTTTCCTCATCTATTTGGTAAATCCACAGAATTCACATAATGACTAGGTTGGAAGAGACCTTCAAGATCATTGAGTCCAACCCATGCCCTAACACCTCAACTGAACCATGGCTAAATGAAATTATTAAAATCACAAATACCTTTTTATTTTCCTTGCTCTTTCATTAGACTTCATGTAGGCTCTTCACAGCACCAGGACTTGCTGCCAAGAGGCGGAACTGCAGTCCAGTTTTGTGCAAATAACTCTGGACTTACTCTAACAACACCTTTGTTTTTCAAAAGTGCTCTCTAAGTTGGCAGATGCTATTTGGTTACCCTCCATAAAGCACCTGACTCAGGCTTCCAGCCTGGAAAATGTAACCTCATGTTAGGCTTTGCGGCTTGCATAAGAACCTGATATTCTTAAACTTCTGCAGCCATCTTGTGAGATCTCACTGTGGTGACATATAATTATTGCCATATAAAAAGGGAGCACAAAATAAGAATTAAACACTGCCAAGGAGGATATGCCTCTGAGGCGTGAAAGAGAAGCTAAGGAATGGCACAGTGTCTGTCCTCCCATGAAGATTACAGAGGACCATTCTCTCCCATTCATCATGACATTACTTTCCTGCAGTATAGCATTTGTTGACACATAAATGTATTAGTAGGAAATTATCCAATGCATTTTGATATGTCTAAGTGATATCTAGCAGGTGGAAACATGAACAAAGCCTCTATGTACAAAAGCAGAACACCCATGCTTGCCTTCTGTTGACAACACTTTATTATTTATATTCTGCTGGGACAACAACTAGAAATGTGAAATCTAGGCCAGGGCTGAGAAATCCAAGTTATACAGCTGGACAAAGGAAGGACAGAATGCTTAAGCAGTCAAAGAGAGGGAGTAGGGGTAATGTGTTGGGGAAAGTTTCAAGAGAAATGAGAAGGAAGAGGAACAACGATCATGATACCTACTAGAAAAGGATGGTAGATATACTGTTCCATAATGGAAAAGACAAAGAAGATGGCCCTCAGTGAATTTAGGGAGTGTGGAAGCTGCCTGCCTCATCAATGTAAGCTGTGAAATTATACCTACACTCACAGTTCAAAGTTCTTTCATGAAGGACTGTGGCAGGGCACCTCCCATACTTAGTATGTCCACTACCAAAAGTGAATATTGGACAGCAGTTAGATTTTTATGCCCTCAGCAATTTTTTTTTTTTTTTTTTTTTTTTTTTTTTTTTCTTTCAGATTCTGACTAAAGTTAGAACAGGATGCAAAATATACAAAAAGGTGTTTCCAGGCCCAGAAGTGGATGACCATGGGACCCTGTTTTGGTTACAACTGATAGTGACTTTGGTTACAACAATAGTGACTTCTACGACATACTTGGCATCTGAGCAGCATGTTTATGGTTCATGGCATTGGGCACTGACATATCAGCGAAGCCCAGATGAGACAGGACCACCTTTTGTTAAACAGACATGTTGGCATAAAATGACTTGCAACTTTCCCTGTTTAACCTTATAAGTGGCATTGTCACTGTATGTTTTCTTGCCTTGTAAATTGCAAATGACAAAATTTGCTCCCATTCTAATCCGTCTGAGCACAAAGCAGACATGAGGTCTGCTGAAAACAGCATAACTCAGCTACATCTTCATCTTGCTCAAAAACCAGGAGGAATACTGAATGATTCAAGTGAATCTAGATAGGTAATCAATGACATCTTCATGATGGGAAGAATGCTCCAACCTTAATAGTCCTGAAATCCTGCTGCTACATACCTTGCTCAGCTTCTGTTTTCATAAAAACAGGATTTACCCCTGTTGCAGACTATCACGTATGATATGTGCATTAAAGTCATAAAGCTTGGTGCTGGAAGCTTCTGTACTACAACATAGCAAGCTCAGTTATTTCAGGTCATTTTTCAAGGCAAATCATGTAGATTCTTTTAATACTTCATATTCAGCCATAGTTGTAACCTACAACTATGAGTAGGTTACTCATTCGCTACAGAATGAGTAATTTTTTTTCACAGATTGGGGGGCCATTTTATATTAAAACTTCAGCATTGTAAACTTTCACTGAATTAGTCTTGAAGATGAGTTTGATTAGACAAACAAAATTTGAGCATGTGAAATAGCAGGCTTCTCCATAAGGAATGACATCATTGACTATGCATGATAGGGCGGTATGATGGTAATCCCCCACCCTCCAGACTCACAGTAATAGAGAAAGCTCTTTCCACTGCAGTAGGTGGGTGTCAGCTGACTTCCTGAAAGCAATCTGTCACTAGGTTTCCAGCAAAGAACTTTCCAGTACTCAGTAGTGTTGGTGTGCAACACAAAACCACCATGAGAAAAGCTGGCATCAAGCAGGGGCTATACATGGTATTAGGGAAAGCTCCTGCACCTTCAGAGATACAAGAATGGCAAGAATCCCTTGTGAGAGATGGTCTGTTTGCTTTTCCCTCAGAATTCCTATTAATATTCCCCCAGCATTCAAGATCTCAGGTATTCCCTCACATCAAGTGGCCACAGTGAAATACTGCCTGTAAATTTGGGACTACTACACATTTTCATATTTAGACAAATGGTTCCACCCTGAATCACACCATAGCACTTGCTCTTCTGGTCATCAGGCTAACTCTCCCTTTTTTAAAATTTGACCAAACCTGTAAATGTTTTCCCCAAATTAACAAAATTGTACAAACATCCCAGGCTTTGTAAACACATGAATTGTCCTTGTCTAACAGCAAACTGTGTTGGGATGTATCTTCTCCTATAAATACAATTGTATAAGTTGAAACTACATAACTAGAGATTACAACACCAGTTCTTCAGAGGGATTAGCTTTCTCCCTGCAGACTCTGACTGTATGTCCAGGCATCACATCACAGTTTATTTACCCTGTTCATCATGTTTTAAACACATAAAATCCTCAGCATATCTTTCCTCAAGCATGTGCATAAACCAAACCACAATTTGTCTGGCACCGCTCACATAAGGAGAGGCATCTCTCTGAGCTTCCAATGTGCACCCAATATACTACGGGTGTGTGTTTCACTGTGAAAGTGAAACTAGACAGAATGCCATTTAAAGAATAAAATGAGGTGACATCACTCCATTTGCTTACTTGAATTAGAAGATTACTCACTGCATCTTTGAGCCTCAGCTGACTCGATTTGGATTTTAACCAACAAGTAAACAAGCCCTATTAACAACACTATTCAACACTACTTCTAGCAAGATGCCAATAGGTTTATAGTTAAACAGTATTTCAGACCATCAGCACCCGGTCACTAATTTAAAAACTGACCTTTTGAATTCACCACGTGGATGAGCCTGGGAAGTCAAAGGACAAGGAAAAATCTTATAAAAAAGAAGAAAGACAGCTGCCAAGGGTGCAATTGGATCAACTTCAGAGTAAGTGTGTAGAACAGAGTGGCATTTGCAAAAGCACTGAAGAGCTCTCATGGCATCAGGCTGGTGGTGGTGACAGAGCCATCTGTCCTGTCTTTTTTGCCCTTTCCTGTCTGCCATTAATTTTCCGCAAAGGCTCCAAGCGACAGTCCCCTCATAGTGACCATACTTGGAAACAAGGTGTATGACAGGCAGGGGGAGAATGGCAATAATCTCTAAGAGCCCCCGTGTTACGGCTTGGGAAAAAATAGCTGAGAGTTTGCAAAGTAGCAAAGAAGGAGTGAAAACCGAGAAGATCTGCTGACAGGAGGATTGGGCAGGCACGCACTCCCTCGTTACACGCGGCGCAGGAGCGGAGGCGTGCGCTCTTTGTGCGCACACTGCCGGCAGTAAACAAGGGAGTATTTCTGGAGCAGCTGCCTGTGTAAGAGGAGATGTGCCTGTTTCTGTCCTGCAAAGTTACACTTTTATAGTTGTGTGTATCTTCTGCTTCTGAAACTCTCTCATTTCTGGCACTAATCATGCCAGGTTTTCAATCAGCAAACTGTTTCTTGGGGTTGAAGTCCATGTTTAAAGATAAAATGTTTTGCTGAGCTGGATCTGTAAAACTTAAGATTACATGCCATACTTTGGCTTTTAAAACGAATAACTATCAATCTGGTGTCTACCACAATATGTGAAGAAATTAATATTGTTTGCTTTATTTTTCATATTAGTGCTGTTTTTAGCAGCAGGCAAGTCTAGACATATTTTACAGTTTAATTACATGAATTACAGTTTAGAGGTTTTATGCTAAAAGTCATTCCTACTCCCAATATATTCAGCTATTCTATTCAACATTAGACTATCTTACAGCATTGCTATGTGCAATGCAGTCAACACTTAGCCCACATTTATTGTCTCATCTTTTCCTCCAGAAAGATATGTGCATTTGAGGGGTTTTGTAGGTAGTCTATTAAAACAATATGCATTATGCATGCGCGCGCACACACACACACATACACTACACATAACTGAGTGTGTATGAAGTGAGCTGTGTGCTCACTTCTTCCATTTAGTGTTGGTGGGCAGTTACTGAGTGAGGTTGCATAGTCTGCCTTCTGTGGATGATCTCACTCCTGTTATTGCTTAGAATCTTCCCATATCCAAACACTGACTCCTGCAGTTTCTGCCATTAGGCTTTCTCCAAACTGGTTTTAAGACAGACTTACCTTTACTGACTCTTGATTTTGACCCCATGACATATTGTGTGTCACTTATCCATGGAGGGGTTGAGAACTGGGTGTTTAACAAGACTGTGACTGTACCCAGTGATGGGTACTTCCCCAGCCCTTACTCCCATTCCAAGGTACTGTTCTAAGGACCCAGTAGGTAACATCATCAGATGAGCTCACTTTTTTTATTTTACATTATTTCTGTTATTTGCAATTTGGCAGAACACAACAACCTGCCTCCAGGTGACTTGTGTAGATATTCCTGACAACATATAAGGCCTAGTGTTTTTTGGAATCAATGACTTAAGTATTGTTTTCTTCCTTTCTGTCAAGAAAAAGAGGAAGTTTTCTAAGCTCTATTATCCTGGCAACAGCTGTTTTTCTTACAGAACAAGAATCTTTGATTCCTCTTTAATTTCAACTTCTCAGATAGCCTCTGTTTAATAAAATAGGACATTATCTCCCTCTTATATACATGATTAAACCAAGAGGTCAAAACAGCTTATTTGTTCATCAGCTTATTAAATGTAGTTTTTGATGCCATGGGTAATTTCTTCTGGCTTCTAGTTAGAGTTGGAGTTGCAAAGTTTCCATAAGTTTTGAAGCCCCAGAAAGTAGCATTCCCCCACAAGGTTTTTCAGGTTTTCTAGCAGCTATTTATTTTCTAATAAATGAAGGTTGAAATACCAATGTGGGCTCCTTACTTGTCACCAAAAGAAAATTTTCTTAACTTTGAGAATGTGAATTATACTGTTTAGTTAGAAGAACAAGTCTGTATTTCTACTGGAAGTAGTGGAAATACAAGTGCCTAATCCTGGCTGGTTTAAGAATACAAGACATTAAAGTTTTGCAACAATAGTAATCTCTTTTATGTGCTTGTCTAACTAGATCACCCCTTCCTAAGAACTTCGTGTTTGTGTATGTGTTCTTTGGGTTTAAATAATGAAAATTGATCTAAAAATAGCCAATACTCAGCTTTACTTCATGAACATGTATGTGGAGATATTTATTTATTGCTAACACTACACAATACTAAGCCATTTGGCCTAAGGAATAGAGGAATTTTAATAACTCAATGCTGCAGGTTTTTCAGTGGAGTAATGTCATGTGCAAGGCTTAATTTTATAGATTATTGATTGTTTGATGTTCAGCACCTACATCCTTTAAGAAAAAGACACTAGAGGGTCTCTTACTGTTTCTTCCAAGCGAAATTACCTTTTCTGTGTGGAAAATGTTTCCTTTAAAATTTTTTCAATCCTTTCCAATTTCTTTTTGCAGATATTCATAGAAAAAAGTAAAGGTAAACAAAATAGCTCTTTTTTTCTCTCTACTTTCCATGTTTTCTCCCAGACCCTCAGAACTTTAAGCAGCCTACAGGGGCCCAGCAGTTGTGCCGTACCTCTGTGAAGTTATTGGCAGAGAGGATGTCACTGAATGGAACGTGTGTTCCATTGGAATGCTGTAAGAGAAGGAAAAAACCCAATGGTGTGGCCTTGCCTCTTCCTCTTCACTCATTTGAAAACTGCTGTTGAAATACTCCTGTACCCTGAAGAAATTATGACTGTGCTTGGCTAATGTTCAGGATTCACTCAGGTGAGGGTTTTTTTACATGAACTTTATGCTTATGAACCTGCTTAAAGTTTAGATCTGAATTCAAGCTTTGGGAGTGTTGAGATGTGCTGCTTTCTTCACAGCTGATATCTGGAGACACCAGGGACTAGATAGCTTTGTAAGTAGCTTCCAATGGAAATAATTCAATTGCAGATGGCTGCTCTGCCTGTGCTAAGGTAAACTGTGCTTTGAACCTCCTCCTACTTTTTACAGACATATGAGAGACGTTCAGGGTAGAATCAGATCCAAGTAATGTGCTTGCTGCTGATTCTAGGCCAGAGTTGTTGTTTCTACAGCAAAAAACATGTCTGGATACACAGAACTGGCCAGAAAGATGCAGGCAGGTTTTGGTTTTATGTTCATATGGACAAGCATAGGCATGTTGCTCCTCATGTTCTGGACTATGTGTTGGCCATCAGCTGGAGTGAAACACCTTGGTTTCTGAAAGGATTCTTGATGTTCTAGAGAGTCCAAATTGTTTTGAGTGGCTCTTACCAGAGATAGAATGTGAATGTTCAAAGGAAATCTCTAAAGGATGATCTCTGTAGAGCATAATACTTGGATTTAGTCTTCACCAAAACAGCCCACTGAAATCAAAGACATGGAGAGTTCACAGAGTTCCTGTGGCAGAACTCTTCACATGACTTTTTTCAAACTGAGAATTTGGGACAGTTTTAATCCAAAGAGCATTTATAAAATTAATTCTTTAAACATTTTCACTCAGATGTGTGTGAGGGAACTGTGTTGCTTGGTTGTAATCTCTATGGCTCTATTTTTTTTGGTAGAATTATAACAGCAGATTAGACTAAGGATTGTAGAAGTGCACAGTGAGAGGGTGAAGCTGCATTTTCATAAAATGAATGTAAACCTCCAGTCAAGGCTGTTCATGTTCATACCATGTTCACTTCCTGAGCTGGCCATTCAGTCAGAGGCAGCTTGAAGCACCTGCATGGTTTGAGACACCAAGAAATGGTGTTGTGTGGTGTGTATAACACATACAGGACCATAGCCTGGTAACTCTCCTGTACAAGTGAATGGAAAAGAGATTTAGACCTCCCAGGTGGATACAGTGATGCACAAATTGGAGCTCATGAACACATTGCTTCATGATTATGTAATGGAATTGTTAGCTGTCTATAATTGTCCAGCTGGACTACTTAAATGAACTGAATAATTAATTGAACCTATCTCATGTTATAAACTTTCTTCATCTGGATTTTTCCTCTTTTTTTTTTTTTTTTTTTTCATTAAGTTCCTGTCATGTCATTGTGGCCACTTTTAGCTGCCATTTTCCCCTTGAAGATATTTACCAACATGATGCCCTCAGCCTCTTGTAGTATACGAAGCTGGGGCTGAGCGATATCTCTCCAGGCTGAATGCTTTCCTGTCAATGATATCAAGTTATAAGTAGCTGCACTAATATGTTTATCATCAGAAATAGCCAAAGAAAAGTGCACAAATGTAAACATAAAAGGGAACCCTCATAATTTACATACTTGTCATAGTTCACCATAAATCAATGTGTATACCAGAGGCCTTGTTATTTTGACATGACCTGGAGCCTAGTTTTGCCCGTTGACATCTTATCTTCTCACAAGATACTGTATATTAGTAAAGTTAATTGACTAATCATTTTCAACACTGGGAGAGTAAGTAAATAATTCTGTCTATTTCTACCTAGGCTTCTGTTTACGGTCTGAGGGTGCCAAGCATTCAGACTAAATGAAAAGATACCCTCTCATAACCATGCACGGCATCCCCCATAACAAGCTGCAGAAACTCTCTGAAGCATTGCTGTTATGTTGTGGGGAATCCTGAGAATCTTAAGCTTAACTCACCATGCCTGCCAGCCTCCTGCAGGGACAGCCAGGCGGAGGCTGGGACAGGAGGGGGATGAATCTGGGCAGACCTGTGTTAGACCACCGTCATCTGTCATTTTGAGGGAAAGGAGGCAGGTCTGAAAGTAATTTGTTATTGGTTGCTGGGAATGTGCATGAAACCATGTGGGAACACGTGCTTCAGCTAGAGGAGAGGAGCTGGAGGGTTATCTTATAGCTGGTGGTTTACATTTTTTGACTGTCCCTGTATAATCAGCCATAACCATTTTCTTTCTTTCTGATCAAAGAAACCAGTTTCCCAGTGGTGGGGAAAGAAAATTTTCTGCTGCTTCTTCCTTCCATATCTTTGCCATTTGGTGAATTAAAGAAAAATTGACTGTTAGCCTTTGCAGTAGTTATGCATTTGATGATAAGATTGCAGTGGGGATTAAAGTTAGTAGTCCTGAACTTTTGCTTTAATTTGTCATGGAGATTTTCTAGCTGATGTAGGGACAAGTTATTAAGTCACTAGTTCCCAATTTGTCCCACACGAACACAGGACCAACTTTTTCTTTTGCAACTGTAGCTCAGAATTAGTTAGAGAATGTTTAATATTTCCAGAATGCCCATATAATGTGCTGTGTTCTGTTTCTCTCCTTGTGCAAAATTTAACTCTGCCTAGAGAAGTGTCTTGGATTCTCTTTGGACGTTGTGCCTCTAAAAAATACAGCCTGGACAATGTCACTGATTCCTACCATGCCAACTCATTTGTATGACTTGCTGCAGAAACTTTTCACTCCTCTCCCTCCTGTTTAGAGGAGAGTGGGTGCCTGTGCTGCCTTATACATTTTCCTGCTTACTTTTGTCCTAGCTCTTTCTGATAGGACTTCTGCCATCAAGGATACCACAAGGATATGCTGGGGATTTTTACCGTGCACAACCACCCGGGCTGAGACCACCAACTCATTTTCCTTGCTGGGCTGCAATCCAGAGAGGCAACAACTGCTTACTGCTGCCAAGGCTGACCTCACACCTGGGATTTACAGGTGAAAGTCTTCCAGGGAAATGCTGAGACCAGGATGGTTTATTCCTTACCAGAATGTGCCAACCCAGTTGCCTTTAGCAGCTTTGGCCTCAACCAAACCCAACCCTATGTTTTCATTAGGTCACTAGAAGTGATGACAGCTAATTACTTCTGCACAGAATGAGAAGGTATTTTAAATTTGAAAAGCTGAATGGTAGTTAAGAAAAGGACCTAACCATATGCTAAAGTATCACTAGATAGACCTGCATTTAAGGAAGGGCTCTTGAATATGTAGGGACCTGAACACTTATTTGAATGCTTCTAGTAGTGAAGATTTTAGTGCACAGAGCCAGGAAATGTGCAGCTTTGTGTCTTTATTTAAATGGTGCAAAACCTTTTAAATGTTTAAAATTTATTTCATCAAATAAAGAAGCCACTTACACTTTAATTTAAAGAAATAGCAAGCGCTTCCATATATGTTATTTCACATCTATAGCTGATCCTGTTTCAAAAAAGCTGTTATATTAATTTCCCAAATGAAGTTTCATTAACATCTTTGTGTGTTTATCTTATGGACGGTACTAATTTGTGAGACCTTCACCACTGATCTTCTCATTGTAACGTGTAAGAAACCTTTTATGTGACTATGCCAAAACACAATCTTGAATGCAAGTCATATTTGTTTCAGATCAAGTTGTCCTCTGAGGAGCAGTGTGGCGTAAAAGGTACAGGGGAGGGAGTTAAATGGAACACTTAATAGGGAGTTAAATGGAACACTTAATAGGGAGTTAAATGGAACACTTAATAGGAACTAATCTAGCAACTGGAACTGATGGGAACTGACAGGATTGTGAAACGTGAGCTTACAAGATGTCCACAGAGAGGTATCCATTCCACTTTGTCCTCCCAAGCCTTACTTCCCAGAGTTGTATGCTGCTTTTTTTTTCTCCAATCAATTCACATGCTTATGAGAAAGAGCAGTACTACAGTGATTTCTTTTTAAAGGTATTTCTTGAAATCCCAAAAATCTTTTCAAAGAAAGTTTCTAACAGCATTTTAGGCTGCTGACTTTCTGAGGCAGCATGTGGTTTCTTTTTGCTACCCAACACAGTGAATGGATCTCTAACCTTGACTTGATTCCCACAGAAAAAAAAAACAAACCCAACTTTTGCCTATGTTTCCTCAATGAAAAGAATTTTAATAATAGAAGTTTATTGCATTAGAATTGATAACAGTTTACGTAATCCTTAGGGATATAGGAGGTGTTAAAGAGTAACAGCACCTTGGGCAAACCTTTGTGTAAAAGAACAGCACAGATTACTGCAGTTAATGAAAGAGAGGATATTTTAATGAAGGAAAGTATCTGCAGATGAGCATGCAGTGCAAGTTTCTAATTCTGAACATCTGAACTAATTCTGTATTAGACATTGAACACTGTACCATATGAACACTTTGAACATCTGAACACTTTATGTATTGGGAATATCCGGTAGAAACACTTCTGTATGTTTTTCCTGGGAAAATTCAAATTTTGAGATTGGTGTAATCAGCCACCTCTAAAAATTGGAAACAAGCTTTATTATTTTGTTAGTACAAGTGTAACTTTTTGTCAAGGTCAGGATGAGCACTCACAGCAGCACTGGCAGCCTAATTCAGGTTACTGAGCACCCTGTGTCTCCAGACACAGAGGACCCTGGATGTACTGAAAGGCAAAAACTAGCCTCACAAAGAAGACAGGACAAAGGAATTCCCTGGGCTGGCAAAAAGAAAATGTTTTTACTTCAGAGTACTGGAGAAAAAGGAGAAGGAATAAGAAAAAAAAAGGTAGTCTATTGATGCAGCCATGAAAAGCTGCAAACTTCTCTGAGTGAAGACTGTGGAGAAAAGCAGTTTTCTGGGATGCCATGAGGATTTTGTGAATCCCATGCTCACCTGTGAGTAACGAGGCATTCCAGGCCATCTGCTTTGCATGGATCAGATTTATTATTTTCTTGGCCACCCAACTGGCTGGAAGATGTCTGTCATGGTAGTGAGAAATCTTCTGGACCTAGTTTGGTGAACAGCACTTTTGATATTTGTGTTGTATCCTTCTCCTCATGATAACCTGAGCTGAAAATATCCGTGATTGCAATGATAAAGGAAAAAAAAGAAAGAGTATAGAAAAAAATATGATAGGCTAGCAATGGAATTCTTGCTATGAAAAGCACTTCCATAAAATTCTTCTTTCGTGACTAAGTTACTTCAGTGACTACAGGAGCAACTGGGGAACTGGATATACTGGGAAGCCTTAAATACAAGCTGGGAGCATTACTAGGGAAGCTAGAGCTGTGGTTCCAAGTAGAGCACTTGCAGCCTGTGCTGGGTTCAAACCCAGAATTACTGTTTTATTGACTGCATTCATAGCAAGAAAAGATGATTAAGAACAAGTAGGGAAATTTCCTTTAAATCGGTAGCATGGTTCTCATCTCTCCACTGATGTTGCCAATCAATTAGACATGGAAGGGAAAAATAAGCATGTACTACTGTATGTTTTCACTTTTGTACAACAGATTTTAATCAACATACAGTACGTAAACATTATGTCAGCATATAGTTAAAAAATGCTAGACGTGTAAAAAAATTCAGATGCTCTTCTACCTGACACAGTCTTGGAAGTATATTAGTGTTTCCACCAAACATTTACTTCTATGATCATCTTTGCTTGTGAATACTATGCCCTTATAAAACTAAATCTCTTGGTCTTTGAGTAGAAAATGTATGTTTTCAGTAAAGATAGAAAGAGATGGAATCCTTCCTTCCATGCAAATTTTGGTATAACCTTACTAAGTGTGTCAGGATCATAACAGCTTTTCTGTGACTGCTACAATACATGTGCTGTATAGAATTAATTATCAAGAAGTGAACTGTGTGGGTGATTTCATCCTGGAAATAGCTAATCAAGATGTCTGCTGGTAGGTTGCCTTCCAACATGTAACCTACTTAACCTGTAACATAATGAGAATAACTATGAAGCATCAAGCAGCAACCCAGCAACTCTGGCTATTGTTTGGAGTTTGTTTATGTTTAGGTAGTCTGGTACAAAATTCCAACATGCAATGCTTCCACCTGCTTGGATGGTTTGTTGTTGACTCACAACTGTGATCAGGTTTAGAAAAATGAGTTATTATTTGTATGACTTTTTAATGAATTTGCCCAGAAACCATTTTTTGCCATTTAAGAAAGCAGTCTAAACCAAATTTCACGCCCCTGCCATCTTTCTGCCTGGACATGAGATAAAGGGCTCACTGAATACTGGAAGCACCGAATTCAGTCCTTCTCTACATAAGCACTTAACAGATAAATTATGGAGTTGTGCCTGGAGAGACTCTCCAAGGGTTGCTTTCCTGGAAATGGATCAGTATTGTGTGAACTACTTAACTGACTCCTCCCTTGTGTATTTTCAGTAAAATTATTTTGAAAAGTTTTCCTTACTCACAAACTTATAAATGGTTAATTTCACATTTTGCTAAGCAATTTAGAAGCAGAAGTCTAAAGAGGTTAAGGGATACTTGTACTTCTACTTTAACTAAGAATATGGAACCCATTAGGTAGGTGAACCTATGTGGCAAAACTACACAGCCAGATGTAAGCCAAATATTGGAATTTTAAAAACAGTAATATTGTTTTTATCCAATATTTGGAAGGTTAATACCAGACCAAGTCGTATAATTAATAGTCAGATGGATATTATCTAGAGAAGTCATTTATGCTTGGTAAAAGATTCTCATGGAGCCTTGGACTAATGGGTATTAAGTACAAGATTTGATCTTCTTGTCCCTAGACTGTCATCACCAGCAAATGTGTCAGTAACCTGAAGAGTCAAGACTTTAATACACTCTGTATATCTTGTTTATTTGTTTCTTGCTGCAGGGTCAAAAACACTTACCAGAGGTTATTTCAGCTGAGCTATCAAAGCCCAGCTTAGTTTCCTTTCTCTGAATGTAACATATGCAAACCAAGTAACTAAAAGATCACTTGGAAAATATATCTTTCTGGGACAGATACTATGAGAAGTATCTACTGATAGGGCTAAATTGGCAAATTACAGCTATCTCAGAGTTTACATTGTCTCCACCTTGTAGACTCCATTGTTGCTCTGAGGCAGGCTATAACAGCTCTTTGATATTCCTAGGAAGACCATTTTTATAGGGTCATTTTTTTCTCAATTACTTATCCAGACATTATAATCATTTGGCTGGTCAACATAATTCTCAGCTATGCTGCAGCAGGGAAAACACCAAAGAGGGTTGTCCCAACTTAGAACAACAGCACCATGGCTTCATCAAATCTCATCTGCAGTACACTGATTAAGAAAGGATCTATTATATTGGAAAGGTGTTTACAGTCAAAATGAATGAAACAGGATATGGATAATTGGGAGGGCCATATTACTGGAAAAGAAAAATGGAACAAGCTCCTAATTCTATTTGAAACTAATTAGGTGGTCTGTCACTTTAATAAGATGTTTGGGCTCACAGAATCTGCTTTGTTGAGGGTATTTCTTCTTTAATTGGCCTGTCAATTACAATTTGTCATGAAATACTGCAAACTCCTTAGGGCCTGCTTTCAGTCTGTCCTATCAAAAGGGTGCCAGAAAAGATAAAAAGGCATTAAAGCACATACTGGTTGTTATTCCTGTGGTTAATTTTAAATATTTTTGTTATTCACTTCAGTGTCTTCAGGGCTGAGCTACAGAAGTCTTCCACAACTGAAAAGATTGGAATTATACTTGTGATGCAAGTTGCAATGGAAAAATTAGATTTAAATTGAACATGGTACAGGGGACACAGCATTGCCCTTTCCTGGGGTGATGAGCTGAGAATGCTAAAGCTGAACAAGAGAAGCAGCAGAATAGGTGTCTTACTGGAAAAAGATATTTTTGATATCTTTAAAGCTTACTTGAGAAATTGAAATTTAACAAGTACTTTTTAGAAGGAGCATGGAAATAATCAAGCATGAAATAGCAATCTATTGACCTCTGGTAACACGATGTCTTGATTTAGAAAACTGCCTTACAAGCTTGACAAACAACCTACTGCCAACGACACTGGACTTTTTATGGTAGTTCGCTAGTTACCCAGATGAGGAATGGTCACCATGTGACAAACCTTTAACAGCTGACCAAAGACATGCTTGGTCAAAGGAAAAGCAAGCATTTTCCATGTTGTAATTATTTGTTTCTCTTTTCCTGGCTGAGAAAAAGAGTTTGGCTGAATACAAGGGTGCTGTAAGCTCTTGCTGAGGAGCAATTTTCTTTTAGGAAGCAAAGACTGAGAAGAGTTTGCTGTCAACTTATGCTGTTGACAAAAGCAATAGTGTTAACTAGTACATGACTTTAATTTTTGTGTTCCTGAGCATGCGGTGTCTGTATGCTCCAGAGCTGCAGTAGGAAGTATCTAGTCTCTGTTCTTGTCCTCTCCCTTTGCACTGTTCAGGTGGTATGAAAGAGTTATTGTAAAAGAGTTTTCTAGGAGAAAATCAGAGTTTCTCTCCAATGATAGAGCTGAAGAGGGCAGGAGCAGCAGTAAGCGCTCTTCAGCTGTGTGTGGAATTAAATGGGTGCCAAAAATCCAGGTGATTGTGGATGCAGATGTCAAAACCTAAGTCACTACTGGCCTTGTAACTCTCATAATTACTGGAACTATTTGAGGTTTCTTTCTAAGCCAAATCTTGTTTCTCTCTTCTTAGGAATTGCAGTGAAATGCCCTGATCATAGGAGGTGTGAAGTGTGTTTTGCAAACCACAATTTTTCTGAAAGCACTCAGCCCCACCTCAAATCTGAATGGAGAACAGTCTGCTTTAAGATTTTTTCCAAAGCTTGGATTAGGTAAAGAAATAGTAATTTCCTCTCTGGATTTCCTCTGCCTTTTTCCTAAGGCCAGGTTCTATTAACACATATTCGCTGACTTTCCTCTGCAACAAAATGTTTATTTATTTGCGACCTTTGCTTCATTTTCAGACTGGAATAGTTCAGCTGGAAGAGACGTACAAGGATTATCCAGTCCAAGAGCCATTTTAGATTTTTGCCTTGACTTGTTCAAGTGAGGTGGCTGCAGCCACAATGCAGAGCAGTGACCACTCTACAATCGCAGCTGCCTGGTGTCTGGTGCTATCACCACACATGGACCTTGCCTTATTCTGATGCTGTTTAGTGGTGACTTAGAACTTGATTTGCATAGGAAAATTAAAAAAGCTAAATAAAAAAATTACTCAAAATGCTACATATTTGTTCAACCCCTTGAATAGCTGTTTACACTCCTACTTTTACTATAAATCGGTACCTCATGGCTCCTTTGTATAAGACAGTGAGCTAGTCTAGCAGGATGACCTAGTTATTTTTAAAGCCCGCTTATGTCAATACTCTCTGTCCTGTGACCATGTTGGCCACCATTATTTCGGGGTGAGGTCAGTCTTTTTCTTTGCTCGGGCCCCCTGCCAGTTTCTCAACACCTGCCTTGAAAGTGACAGCTCTATGGGTGTCCTCATAAATTAAAAATCATGTGCCTCTGCCCTGATGCCTTGGGACAGGCACAAAGTTAGAAACTGTCCTGTAACCCAAGCCCTGGGGCTGCTGCACGGGACAGCTGAGCAGCAGGGAGCGAGCCCCAGCAGCGGGGGGCCGGCTACACTGCAGACCTTGGGCAGTGCCCAGCCTGGTGCCAGCAGGCATGGGGCTGTGCCAGTGAGAGCCAGGCATGGCCCCAGGTAGTGATCTTCCCCCATGGGAAAGGTGGAGAAATCAATGGGCTAGCTTCTCTGGGTTCTGTGCAGCACCTTTGATTTTGCATGCCTGGGATGAACTGAGCTGGCAGAGACAAGATGGGGAGTGGGGAGCAGGCTCTCTACAATGAATGGGTAATCCTGTGCGCAGTTGTCACTGTCCTTTGCCACCTCCCAGCTCCACCGTTACAGCTCTGGCACATAATTGACCACAGTGCTAATTCAGTCACATCTTTTCCTCCTTCCGTTGGTCACTGTAGACACTCAGGCAGCATATGTATTGTCCATAGCCTGACAGAGTCCTAAAGTTTCAATTCAGCAAAGCACTTAGCTGTTCTCCTTTTCCCCAAAGCTGGCTTCTCAGCCTACACCTTTCACCACCATCATGAAGGTTACATCCACCTGCAGGGAAACTCTTAGACAAATCAGAGAAACTGCAACACCCCACTGCTCTACTCAGTCTGCTCCTGCCCCAGTTGTCTGTTGTGACCTGTTTCATGATCCATGCCTGGTATGGAGATAGCTCTGGGGAGCTGCACCTGCAGTATCACAGCACCCCAGCCACCTCTCAGCTCCATAACTGCGAATGTGACCCTTGGTATGGAGTGAGGTCTGGGCATGACAGTTCCTAGCATAAAAAGCAAGAAAAGCAGTGAATGGAACAGAAGCCAATCAGGCATCCTTCTCAAACCATCTGGATGCTGCCTTCAGAGGCACAAGCAAAATCTGTTACCCTGTTGGTGTAATTTAGCTGGGTGGCTAAATTACAGCAAAGTAGAACCTTTTTTTTTTTTTTAATGACCCATGGCTTGTGTTTTAGCAAAGACTGCTTTTTGTCTTTCTTCTAGACTTGCGGGCATCTTTTAAGTTCCTTCTAACAACTGGGTATTGTATGGTAGATGTTCTTGCCCATTCATTAGTAAAAGGCTGCAGATCAATGCGCTCACTGTTTCTACAATACAAACGGAACACTTTAATTGTGAAATCTCAGTCCCATTTAATGCTTCCCTTACTCCATCTCAAAATAAATGCATAATCATCCACTGGGGTGCTACTGCTAGTGATGCACCCTTTATTTTGGGGAGTCTTTTGGTATGCGTGTTCCTTGCATTCCTTTCAGGTATTCTTTGACTTCTTTTCCTCTCCCAGCTCTGTTGGGAACTGACAGTATTGAGAACTCAATGTCCCTTTTTTCAGCTGGTAGCAGCAACAGCAGTAGTAAGACTACGGGCACACACGCTTTGAGAACTTTTGCCTTAAAAGCATCTGTCATCCCATGCCTGCATCTGGTGACATTTTATAGGGAGATTGGACAATCCAGACAAAATTGTCTCTGGGGAAGGCTGCTCTGCTGCTGGCAGAGCGAGGGGCCAACTCCTGCCTCTATGACATCTCCTTCCCAGTTGTCCCACCTGGTGAAGAGCTGGGCAGTGTGCCGAGCAGGGAATGTACTTCCTTTCCTATGGGTCTGGTGGTGACAGCAGCTCCTGGCCCCTGGCCAGGGTGGCTGAGGCCTGGAAGAAGGCTTTCAGAGGTCTGAGAGGCATCTGCTGGCCCAACAGCTGCTCCCAGCAGGCAGGCAGGGGACTGGCACAGAGCAGCCTGCCGGGCTGTGGAGCATGGCCTCATGGTGGGGAGGGGAAATTGTAGGGTTGCAGGAGAGATCAGTGGGAGCTGAGACATGATGATACTAGGGAAAAAGAAATGGGAAAGAGCCAATTAGTAATGAGAATAAGTAAAGATAACTCTTTAGCACAGGACATAAGTTTATCTTGCCATGTCACTGTTTTACTTTCTTCTTGTCTTTTCCTAATGGAAAGCACTTACAAACCAGTACTGTCAATAAACTGTGGAAAAATATCACCTTGCATCTTCTCAAATCTTGAAACAATGAAGTCATTGCCAAGGTGATCATCTATTTGTCACCCGTGAGTGATGCTAATAAATGTTTTAAATCAAAGCAAGGCATCACCCCAGTGACAGAAGAACAACAAGATTTCCCCATGCCTTTGTTGGACTAAAGTGCCGGGTACATCAACATAGGTTGGTCTCAGACTGCTTTGGGGAAAATAAGGCAGTCCTAGTTACACTGATCTGTTAGCACATACAGCTCCCTTTGTCATATTAGTAATAATATGGAAATAAGGTACCATCCACTGGAATAAAATTTTCAGGGAAAAAAAGTTATGGTAGTTGTCGAAGAAGGTAGATATTACAGTATTTCTGCGGGTGAGATCACACAACAGAGATAAAGTATGGGGCTCAAAGAGTTAATACTTGAGCTTTTTGCCTTTATGCAGAATGCAGAACTTTTGGACTGAGTCAGAATTGTTCTGACATGAATGGAAAATGGATCCTTTAAGGTATCAAAATCATGATGCTTTAAGATTGCGCTTGCTTCCTAAAGTGCGTATTGCTTTGTCAAATTAGAGCATGACATCAGGTGACAGCAAATTTTATTTCTGCTTTGTGACATGCCTATGCTTCCAGACACCTGCATATCCCTAAAGAAATAATTTAAACTTCCAGAGTCTTTTCTGTGTGTTTTCTTTTCTCGTCATCTTCAGCCTCCATTGAATGGGCATGAGGCCTCTGTCTTAGTTTGAACTTCTCAGTCCTCTAGTGTTATGGGGACATAAATAAAAGCAGTGCTGTGTGAAAACCCAGAACGGTTCAGTATTGAGCAACTTGTGTTGGTGAATTAATTATAAAGAAGAAAAATGTGAGTTGTGGGAATCATGGTGGGTTGACTGCACAAAACAACGATTTGTCTGCTGAAAACTGTTCCTAGCTGTTTCTTCACCGGGTGAAGAGTGTGGTTATGTTTGAATTTCTGCTGTTGGTAATGCAGCTAGAGCTGAACACAAAACAAAAGGAAGCCTGCTTTTCTCCTAAAGGATTGATAATCCAAGGTCCTGACACTGCAACACGCATGAGCAGGTTTTACTTCATGAACATAAGTGACAGAGACTTAATGGAATGTATATATCTACTTTTCAACTACAGCTACTCTATCCAGAAAGGTCTTGACATAAAGTTTCTACCTATTGTGATAAATTTTATTTTTTACTTGTTTTTGTACCCACCAGTGTGATAAATTTTATTTTTTACTTGTTTTTGTACCCACCAGTATTAGGTTGCTTGATTTGATTTTTGCGCGACACTTCTGTGGGGCAATAAAGTACCTTGAGAACCAAAGAAAGCCTTGGTAGGATCTAGGATGTTGAACAGCAACATTGTGGCCTTACTTCATCTTGTGAATAGCTTTCAGCACTTACATGTTTAGCTCACAATGTATTTAAGAATTCAATTCAGACTGTAACTCTAGGAGGTAAACATTTTGTTTAATCCGGGTCTTACATATTTTCTTGACTGTGTTCATCATGGGAAAACTTCTGAACTAAAATTTGCAAAGGGTTAAAGAGTCACCTAATTTCAATATATACTCAGGTTTTTATGAAGAAAAACAAGGAAGAAAGCACACCAGTGTTGCCAGATCAATTTCATAATGCCAAGACTTTTAAAAGCAACAGTTACTAATTAGTTTTATACTGCTACAGAGAAGAGAAATAGTTCATGTTGCAGAAATCTTTGCTCAGAAGAGAGGAAAAACACAAGAGCTGATTTCTGTGCCCACCTATGTACAGATGGGAGCCTATGTGAAAGGGAAATGTTCATGGCTGAGCCCATGATGTGCCATTGGGCATCAATTAACCTTGTATCCTGGTGGCTATTAATGATGAATCATTAATCTGCACAGCATTTTGTTTCTAGTATTTTGATATATTTGAAGAGATTCATGACTGTCACTGGCAACAAAGCCTCTCCTGATCACTGACCTCTCATGAAAACTTTGGGTGTTTTCTATTACAATCCAACAAACAGGACTGGACAATAAAAAGGATTCCAGAATGTGTTTAAAAATACTTCTGCTTGTTGAATCACTGCACACTGCTGCATTCAGAAAGTTTGGTATTCAGGTCTTGCCTGAAGATAATGACAGAAACACCTCTCACCCCTGTGAAAGGTGAAGACCTGCTTTAAGTGCCGTGGAAACAAATTCAGCACCTCTCGATTTCAATTTGATTATATGTACATGGATCTGCTTACACTTAATACATTCAATTTGTTAATACACTCCAAGGCCGAGAGAATTCAAAAAATGGCACTTGCTGAAAGGTTTCTTTCCTCCAGCTTGTTCCTCTGAACTCAGCACCTCATTGGGAAGCATGACAGCAAGTTTTCTGTGCTAGCAATATTTCAATAAGGCATAATGTATCCAGATGAACTGGAGGTTATCCAGTACTCCCCGTTCTTAATGTCTTCATCACAGGACAAATTTAATATCTATTTGATGTCACATGCTGCATTTTGCCTGATTTGTGTGATGAGATGGTTGGCATATTCATTCACTGTTCTCACATATGTGTTGCCTAAACACTGTGCTGAGAATAGCAAAACATTTGAGGGACTTCTCCTGCCCCCATTCTGTCTTGGAAAAAACTTGCTGTTGAAATGCACAACATCTTAATAATAAATAAAAGGAAGGATATCTCATCGATTTGCAGATTTGCGTCTGCAAGCTATACTAGAGCCACTTCATCATTTTCAGTGAAATTTGTCTAGACTTCTCCAAAGGTTAGTATTTTCACATTTGGCTAAGGACAAACAAGAATATGTTTTCTGTTTCCCTCTTAAAGCAGCATTCAGACTGACATCTCCATGGAGGGGTGAGTATCCACTACAAAGGCAGGCTGCGTGCTGTGTTTTCCATGCTCCAGCTGCACAGGAGCCATCAGGGCTCCATGTAACAGGGTGCACTGATCTAGCTACTCCCTCCCTTTGGAGGATCAGATTTTCTAAGTGTTTAATGGTAGTGAAGTTCTCCTGGTGACCAGGCTGGTATTGCCTTCCTTACATGGGCTGTTAAAGCACACCAACTATTATTCGCCTACTCAATTAATTGCTAAGGAGACAGAGAAAATATGTACCCAGAGGAGAAAATGAAGCCATTTTTATTTGCTGGCTAATCAAAATCCAATGGCTTTTGAAAACAGTGTGAAATGATCATTAATTAGGAGGGATACCTAAATCTGAAATCTGAAAAACCTTGTAGAAGCCAAGGAAACAAGGCCTGGAGGACAGAAATGCTTGCCCACTGGGAAAGGGTGGCTACATGGAAGTACATGAGTCCCATGACCTGTGGAGCAGGACCTGCCTAGCTGCATAAATTTTTCATGTTTTCTTGTTAGACTTTATCTCAGAGGGGAGATGGTCAATGACTTCTTCCAACATAGATCCTATTCCTCCGTGTTATGTTAGTTGCTTGTCCTGCCAGGGACTTGGGCACGGCATCTCTGAGTCTCTGCAGTGACCTGAGCATAGCCACTGTCATGAACCAAGTGGGATGTACCTACAAGGTATATAGGGCAGTAAAATAAAGCAAAATTCATTTCCAAACTAAAGAAAATTTAGAAGTTTGAAGGCCTCCTAATAGTCAGTGCTCTTTAATTGCAATAGACTTTTGCTTGGTTTCCACTAAAAAAAAAAGCTAATGTCAAAATTTACTGCCAATTGCATGCAAAGGAATAGATGTAGAATTCTTATATTGCTTTTGAAAAGGATTTTTAAAAATTTTGTGTATACAAAATATTACATGTGAAGGTATTAAAAAAGATATTTTGCAATTTTGCAAATACATAGGAAAAAGAAAACATCTAATAATGCCAAGGCTGCAGGTTTGATCTCCATATGGGCTGTTCACTTACTAGTTGAACTCAATGATCCTTGTGGGTCCCTTCCAACTCCAGAATATTCTGTCATTCTTGTCTGTTTTTTCAAAACAGTATCCCTATTTACTTTGTGAGTAAAAACCTGTCTTCAGACTCAAGTCAGAGTTGGACTGTGGTTTTGAGAAGAACTTTTTCCAGCATTCTGCCCATTTATTAAAATAATTATGAGGAAACCACACCCAGCTATATGGAAACCTGAGGATAATAGAAGAGAAAAAAACTCGAGAAATTTAGAAAATAAAATACAATTTTCCCAGAGTTAAGGGGCTAGGCTATTTCTCTCCTGGGAAATAAACATTTTAATATGCATAGATCTGACCCCAACCACTATCTTATAGATTGGCCTGAAAGATTGTGCTCTGGAAGAGCATGCAGAGAACTCCATGTGATAATTTCCTGGAATTTCTGGATCAAAACAGATAAGAGCTAAATGTTGACATTGCGAATTGATGTAACCTTTTGTTTGCAAGCTGATGAGACTGTGACCAACAAGGAACCATGATCAAAAGCCTTAGATAAAGGATTCAGTGAGTTAAATTTGGGAAAAAGAAGTAAAAAAAAAAAAAAAAAAAAAAAAAAAAAAAAAAAAAAAAACTGACTTAAGTTCCACATATATTGAAGTGGTATTTGCAGACTCCTTTACAGGACTTCTTTCTGGTTAAATTTACTGTCTTATTTCTAAATGCTAAATAATCTTAAAATGTGTATACTTGTCAGAAATCTTCAAGAAAGCAGTATCTGTGGTTCCACAAACTACAAGTGTGTGAAAAAAATAGTTATTTACAAATATGTCATATTTGGCACTTTCTACTTACAAATGAGGAAATGATAAAAAAGTTTTAAATCCTATGATTTTGAATACAAAGTTATATTATCACTACTCTTCATAGAGAAAGTTGGAACAGATCTTCAAGAATAAGTACTTCCTCTTAATTTATAAAGTCTAGGTACTTTCATTGGGGTAATCCTTTGCAGTAGAAGTTGGAACTTTGTGAACAAGGTCAAAAATGTTTACACAAAAAGTGGAATTTTTCCATGGATTTTAATAGAGATCAGATTCAGGCTTTATTATGTTTTCTTTCCAGTACCATGCTACTTGCCTATGACAGTCACAAGCCTTAACAGCAATGTGCATCTGATCTAGTTCAGTGTGAATAAAGACAAAACTTTTATGGGAGAAAAACTACCTAGACCTGTTATCTAACTATTTAGGTATTTAACTGTTCAGACCTGAAAAAATTATTTTCAGCCTGTATGAAGATATTTTTGTGTCCTAGTATAGAATTATTTAGCAAGCATGTGGCCAAAAGCTGAAGGCTTAAAGTTCATGCAAAGCACAGTGAATAGAAAACATAGTGCTATGCAAAAAAAATCACTTCCTCTCAAATGACTCTCAGGATTTGTCACTAAATACACATGTGCACAGCTTTCCAAAGATTTATCAAGCTAAATTTTCAAGGATGGAGGTTCACCAGCTTCTCTGGACAAGTGTCTCAGTGCTTACCATGGAAGATATTTTCCTCAACTCCACCCACCAGTTCTGTTGCTACAGCTTGTGACTGCTGCCCCTTGTCCTTTCATTCCTATCTCTGCCTCTACCATCTCCACAGCCCCCAGTAGATACCCTGCTAGAGGACTGTTGTTAGATTCACCTTCTTTCTTTGTCTTCTGCAGGCCAGAAAATTACATCTCCCTCACCTTTTCATTTTTTCTTGGATAATCCATACACCTAAGTGTTCTGCTAGTTCTTTGCTGGACTATTTGCAGATTGACTGCCCCCAACCACTCCCAGGCTGCTCTGCTCCTGGCTGGGGCTGTGGAACAACTCTGGCTACCAGGTCCTCACCCCAGGAAAGCACTTGCTGCTTATGGTCCCAGAGGAGGTCCCTGACAATTCCATATGTACACCCACACAAGCAGAGGAGAGGGGAACCATTCCTTGCCCCAGGCTGCTAATTAAATTTGCACTTTCCACCATGACCACTGGTGTCCAGTGGCTAATCCTCTGAGCCACTTCTCCAGCCTTCTTTTAGGAGACAGCTCTAACTACACTTACAAAGCCTCCCTGGTAAAATGGTTGTCAGAGTGGTGCTCACTTTCCATCATTTCTGTACTATGGCAATTGCAAGGTATATTTAGAGACACAACATACTTTATATGTCCTGTTTCTAATTACCAAGGTGCTAAAAAGAATGTGTAAACTGCTTGATAAAAACATGTGTGTTAAAAACTGGCTGGAGCATTTATTAGAAGATCAATTCTTTATTCTTTAGCATGTAAGTGTATACAGGGAGGATGGTTTTCCTGTTCCTTTTAAAAACAAAAATGTTAGGCTTTGATTCCCTGGTTTCTTTTCATCTTCATCTAGCACAAAAAGCTTCAGTGAAGGAATACAAAAAGATAGAATAGCAAAGAAATCACAAAAGAAAGATATCAATAAGAAGCACCACTGACTATTCTCTAAGCAGTTTCCAAGCAACTTTTAATGGAAGGTCAGGCACAAGCAAGATAGAGGGAGGAAAACCTGAGACATTATTTCATACAATAAAGTGACTGTGAATGCTGTCAGTTACAGAGGAAATAGATTGGCCAGCCTGAGCACTTATTTATGTTTTTCTGTGAATACAAATGAAAACCCTCTACAAAGGGTACTATCAAATTTGAGCGGGAGTGTTAATTCCAGCAATAGGTTCGCAATACTCCTCGGAGAGGCTTTCGTCGCTGAATATGTGATGTTGACTAGGTAATAATAATAATGATCCCGCTGGACTCCCTCAGCTCCTTTTGGCTGAAGGTCTTTGATGCTTTTCTTAATTAATTAATCAATCAAACACCTTACATTTACAGCTCCAAGAATATTTGACATGAGTTATGTGGATGGGGCAGTTGCAGGATAGAGACAAGGAATGACTTCACCAAAATTGCTGTAGCTGTCCACAGGCATCCTAACAGAGATAATGGAATGGCCAAAGATGTGCCTCCAGTCAAGGAGACACAACCATATGTACAGACAAACCTTGCTCCCCAGCACTGTGGGCTGGCTACCACAGTTACTGGTGGCAAGAGACAGAGGTTGTGCCTGAAGGGCATCTTTCTGTATGTATAGCTCACGTGTGATGTTTACTTCTTTCTTCATCCAGCATCTGGTAGCTTTAGACAGCTGGCAGCTGAAATAGTCCTTTTGAACCAGAGTGCCATAACAGGCAGTCTGAATGTACCACTTTGGTCCCAAAATCAGACCTTAAAGCATCCCTCTGTGTTCTGTGGCTTGTTATCATAGTCAAGAAGCAAAACTCCATGTATCCATGCCAAGAAAAGCCCTAAGAAGGGTTCCAGGGGTTGACTTGGAAGCATGAAATTGAAGAAGCGTAATTATTAATTACATTGGTAATGCTGGCCCATTGAGTAGTAATAGCAAGTGCAAAACAAAACTTTTTTAGATTCAGTCTTGGATTAAAATGTTTAACTGACATGACCATAAAGTTTGATTTCATAAAATTTTCTTTCTTATGGCTGGATGTTCTGATGTATGCACCAGGATGATAATACAGCCTTTCTCTTCATGTGGCACTTCTCCTTCCCCATCTGGCCTGTCTTCAGGGAAAAAGAAAAAGAAAAAGAAAAAGAAAAAGAAAAAGAAAAAGAAAAAGAAAAAGAAAAAGAAAAAGAAAAAGAAAAAGAAAAAGAAAAAGAAAAAGAAAAAGAAAATCATTACTGACGATGAGGTTCTGGATCAGTATCTTGTATGCTCAGGAGCCTGAATAAGAGAATGAAGAATCACACTGGGAAGTCCCCACACTTGATCCTGTGTTTAATCTGACAGCCCCACATAGCTATCTTGGACACCCCTAGGACATGCCAGATTCATGTACCACCTCCATCTACACACTGTTAGATCAGAGATTGAATATTGTCAGGCTGCTAAAACTTTTTGCTGCATGGGAATAAGGGTCACACACACACATGAGGGAGGCTGTGAGGAATTGTTGCAGCTGAACATGAGACTCTGGGAAGCACCTCTCTGCACAGGCACTTATGTGTGCTCTCCACAGTTGAGGAGTGATGCTGAGGCCACTTGTCTTGCTCCAGGTCCTTGCTTGCCAGGCACAGCTGGTTCATAATCCAGTCCACTGGGACTCTAAAGTGGAAAGAAGTCACATTATGCCCTTGAAATACATGAGATTTTGTGGCCAGATATTCCAATATTTAAAGACTGAGATTTGAGTACAAATTTACAACTGTGATGTCTGTACTACATTTTGTTTGGAGAAATTAATTACAGATATTAGAGGGAACAGACTGTCTTCTTAACATGATTTTAGCTACTGAAATCTGCTCAGCTTTTACTTTCAATTTCAGGCATGTACATAAGACTTTCCAGAGGGCACAAGAAACAATCTCAGAATTTAGCCACAGTATGAATGGGTTAGTTATAGTGCATTTTCCTTGTCCTAAAAATAGACTGAGTGAAGGTTTGAAGGTCAGTTTTTGATAAACAAAATTGTTTCTGTGTTCTTAAAATCTGTTATGAATAAGACTGCTTTTTCAGATGATCAATGGCAGCTTATGAACCAGGGTTCAGATGGCTGACAATATACACTTATGAAAGAAACTGATATGTTTCAGAAGAATCTTGTCTATAAAACACTCAGATGTATCTGAAAAAATGCTGTGGAAATCTCAGTATTCTTACAGCCCTTTCCCTATTAGACATGATTTTTAACTTTTTAATTTTTATTTTAATTTTTTTATATCACAGCCCCTTCCAAATTGTATGTAAATCACATGCATCCCAAGCTTCTTCCTGCAAGGAAGGACACCAGTAAGAGCTAATTACATCCTTATTGAATGTACTGAATTTGACCTGAAGCAGAGGACAGATTTTTCACAAGACATGCTCAGCAGTGGACATGGCAACTAATTATCAGTGGTGCAATAACATCTTAGGGGTAGTGCAGCCAGTCTGCAGAAAGCTGAAATAACACCTTGTGCAGTGTGATTTGTGCTACATATAGACTGATACAGGGACCAACGATTGAGCTTCCTTCTATTGCCTTCTTTGACTGCTCTAGACCAGCTTTCTGCTCCAGACCCACTTGGCTGAGGTCAACTCCTGGGCTCAAGTCAATGATGCAGCTGCCAAGTCTAGGTCAGAAGAGAAATGTGAGAGAAGATTCCTACCTCCAATGGGTTGATGGTTTTATCTGGGTGGCCCCGCTGTCCTCTGCAGAAGTGTGGTGCCCAGCTCTGTGTGTGTGGGTTATGCTGTGAGTTGTTGGCTGAGAAGTGCTTTGGCAGGGCTTTATCAGAGGTTTGCGGTGGGTGTCTCTTCTAAGACAAAAGGTTAATAGAATTCCAGCATTTTACTTACAAAGCCTTTGTTTTCGTTGATTGCTTTTAATTTAGCATTGTGAAAACTTCTTCAGCCATGATGGGAAGAAAACATCTTGAAGCCTATGCAATTGAAATTATCTTAATTTAAACTTGTTTATGTGAATTATTTATCATGCTTCGATCTTGGACTATATGAGACAGCACTCCTCATGTTTGCTCACTACTCTTCTTCCTGCCCTCATTATCTAATTTCTTCTTTAGTTACTTTTAGGTTTGGAGGGTTACTTTGAGAGTCACTTGAGATTTTTTCAAAGTAATGATCTGCACAGTGTCTGGGCTTCTTAATGGGACCACAGTGTGTGCATATTCCACAGAACTATTTGCTTCCTTGTTTCTGAGGCAAATTTAAAGCTCTCATCTCAGCCTCCATGAAATTTTTTTTTTAGTATTTTAGAAACTATCTCAGCTGGAGCAGTTTCTTTTAAGCCAAAAAAGCTAATGGTGCCTAATAAAACTGCTGTAGCTAAGGAAAAAACATGACTGGATGAAATCTCTGAGTGGAATTAACTACCAGAAGGGATGAGCTTAAGCCCAGTTTGTTTTTGGAGCTGCTGAAAACATTAAAAAAAAAACAGGCTTCTTGCAAAAAAAAACAAAGAGCAGAAATGACAGCAATAATAACAGGAAATTTGGGACTTTCAACTCATTCTCCAAAACAGGCTTTAAAGAAAACATTACTAATGGGATGTGGTAAGGTAATATTATGGATATAAGACAAGGAACTGCAGGTAGGAGCTAAGAAATCCATTTTTCTAACTGTTGCTTTCAGAGCACTGACATCTTAAACAATAATATACAAATATACCTTTTAATTCCTTACCTGTCTCCTGCCTAGATCAAACCTTGTCTTCTCTCTCCTATAATACTTAATGGATGTTTAGTCACTGTTTCAGGATTTATCTAGCTAAAAATGACTCTTTTACTTTCTATATCTTTTTCTTACACTGTACCAACATGTTGTCCTGTGGTCAGTACCATTCTCAGCCTTCCATTCTCCCAGCTTTTGGCAGAGGAGTGAATGCAAGACGACACATCCCGAGTCTCCCAGTAGCTGCTGTGCCCACCCTGATGCCAGTCCCATGTTCTTCCTCCCTCTCTTACTCTGTTCATGTTTGTTGCAATGTGTCAGGCACTTCAGTGAATCATGCTACTTCAAGACAAAACTAATGTTTTGGGAAGATTTGGTTTTTGGCTGTGTTGGTTCCCTGAAAAACCTCAGTGTGAGGTTTCATGGACAGCAGTGTCAATCTCCGGGATTGACTTCAGGACTTCAGGACTTCAGTTGGGTTAGGGTGCTACAGAGGGGTACCTTAGCTGATGGCATTTTGCTGTATTGTTCATCAAAAATGGACCCCTGCCGGTTCACAATGCAACTTTCATTACTGCAAAATTAACTTACCCGGTGTCTTGGTTTAGGAATGGTATTCCCCAATTTAGTGCTCCCACTGAACCACTCCAAACCATGCACTGCTCTCTCATTTACCCCTCCTGCTGCAGCAGGCTGGAGAGGAATATTGGAGGCACAAAGGATAAAGATCACGGGTATAGATAAGAATGATTTACTGGAAACAGCAAATAAAAAGGAAAATGAACAGTAACAATCTTAAGACAGAGTGTAGAAGAGAAAAAAGTGAGAGATTCACACATGATTGCTCACATCCCGAGGAAAACACCCGAGAATAGCTGACTATTTCCTCTACCACATGTGACTTCCCCAATCCCCTCAAAATGACACAAGGTGTTACAGAGTAATCTCTGTGTCTTGGCCATGTCTCCTCTTGGCTACTGCAAAAAATGAAGCCTGTCCTGGCCAGAACCAGGACAGCTTGTCTTGAAGAGACACCATCCTGTTGCATCAGTGTTGCTGTAATGACCATTCCTTATCGTGTCAAATTTCCTGGACAACACGTCCCTACAAAGCCTCCTACAATTCCCCATGTTTTCTGCTGCATTAAGTGCCTCAAACTCAGGGCCCTTCCTGGACATTTTTTTTTCCCTGCCTCAACAGATCTTAATCACTCTCAAAGTATTAACTTCCTTCTCCATTTGTGCCCTGCTGCCATCACATCCTCAGTTTCAAGATGCTCTTGACCTCACAGTTATCCACATTAAGGACGCTTCTACATATTCCTGTGACTGTCTTCCCTAAGACCCCTTCTTAAGATTCCTTTACTCTGTGATACCTACAAACATGAAAAAAAGAGAAAGATGACACATTCCTGGTGTGCTCAGTCTGTAGACTGCTGTGTCAGCAAGCATTGCTGTATACCCTCTCATGCTCATATCTTTTTCAACACTTAATTTATGTTGATGCAATATCTAAGAGCAGCACCTTGGTCTGGATTTCTTACCTGGGTGTTGGAAAGAGGTTACTTCTCCGTTTTTATGGACTGCTCCATCTTACTAGGTGAGCAAATTGCCAGTATGTTGATCCATACAGTCCAAAATTCAAAGCAGAAGGCAGTATGCAGCAATGAAAATTATCTGAACAGCTTATTCATGTTGTTAGACTCACATGTAGAAGCACTATCTGCAGTTATGTCATTGAAGAATTGTCATTTGAATTAGTTTTTGAGTTTCACACACTAAGAAAAGCTTTAAAATTGTATGTAATCAGAATTAAATTAAATAAAATAAAAGTTTTGGTAGGACTTTGTGGCTTGGTAGATTTCAGTGCAGGCTGAAGAGACTCATTTCTCTGCTCCAATGTTTGTTTTTATGAAGACATTTTGTATATAATGATGTGGTGATATGTTACCGTGGATGTAGCACTAAATATAGCGTGAGAATATGTTTGCTATTTGAAGAGATCATGCAAGGGTGTGTAGTGGGGCCTGCATTTGCTGTATGTGCAGTACCCTATTTATAACAGACATATAGGATGGATTTAGTGTACCAGAAGTGAGCACGTGTACTGAGGACTTGTAAGAACATAGTGGTAGAGCTCAACAAACCAGAGTATCTAACACATCAAAAAGATTACTGAATTCATGAGATGCGCTCAAATTTATCTGCTTTTTGCTATTCTAACAAAAACCATGTCCTGCTTGGTTTCATTTTACACCTAAACTTAGTAGTCAATAATAAATATGACCTTGATCTTGCTATTTTTGGTGAGTGGCTTTTTTGCATCCACACAAGACATGTGAAATCAAGTAAATTCTCAATGCATAGGCTGTGTTCATATGGCAAATTACAAAATTATGTACAAGTGCTAGTACATGCCACTAGGAGGCACGGCCACTAAGCCTGGTCTTTGTTTTCTGGTAGGATAAGATGTTTTTCTAGAGACATTCCTTCAGAATGCTTGATCACACTTTGCTACAACTTTGATAAATTTTCTTGACCTTGCAACTTCCATCAACCAGAGACGCTGAGAATCTGCATTCTCACCTATGACTGAAGAGTAATTTTTTTCCCCTCTGGATTTTGCACAGTCTATACTGTTCTACTGCACTTTTCTTTGACATTATCTCCAGTGCTAACATCCCTGAGGCATAAACTTCCTTCACAGAGAATTTAAATTTGCCCATAGGCTGTTGATTTTGAACACTTAGCCTCTTTGAAGTAAGCATGTGACTTGCAGATTAATCCTGGAGACCAACAAAGGATGTGTTGAGGAATTTCATTGCTATGGGGATAGCAGTAATGAATTGGTAGACTGGTCTCAGGTTAAAAATTCTTGACTTACTTAGAGGAAGCTGAAACATCTCAAAATCAGAAAATGAAAGGTATACACAATTCTGAATTACTCATCTATATTTCCAAAACAAATCATTACAATGTAATTGTGAAGACAACTTGATAAACTTTTAAACTTCTAATCAGCAACTATGTAGTTAAAATATTTTGAGAGATCAGCTGTATGTGTACCAATACAGAATTTTTCTCTTACTTGCCTCGTTCCTTCAAAAACTATGAGGATTTTTTTTGGCTTCCAGGAATAGAAAAGATAACACAGGGATGTACCATCTGCCCTATGCAAAGAAATCTCAATCCAGATTATTTTCTAAGGTCAGAAGCTTCTGGTCCTCTGATTCCTAAAGGAGGGAGTACAATGTGAAGCTGGTTAATATCTGTCTACCATCTTCTCCTCTTGCTCTGGTAGGAAAGATGCCTGTTGCCATCCTACAGTTTAGGGTCTAACCCAAACTCCCTCAGCTGCAGAATGCAGTAGCTGCTTCTGGGTCGGACAGATCCATTGCAGCAAGGTGCTCCCATGTCTTTGGGAGCATATGGAGACTCTTGCCCAGCACCTCTCTCTCCCCAGTGAACCTCACTGTGCATGGTCTATCATGAAAGGAGAACTCAGCATTTAGGAGCCCTGGTCTGAAGTAAGTCTCTTGGTGTGTCTACTTTAAGCCTGACCCTGGCATAGGGACAGTGCTTATCAAGGCTGGTACTCACTTAACTCTAAGTTTCTTTTAGTTTCTGTCTCTCATTTACACCACACAATGCCATTAACACAGGTGAACAGTCACTTAACGTGTATTTAGAGATTCCTGTTATCACTGCCTTGTGTCCTTAAGGAAAATCTGTGCAAGAACTCAGGAAAAGTAAGGAGTTTCCCTGAGTTCCTCATTGCCTGGCTCATGACTCCCTTTTACCGACTCCAGGATGAGAACACAGATCTGCTACAGCTGCCAAAGACTGTCAACATACAGTGACTGAGGGAAACCTATATGCTCATCCTCATTACTGTGATGTAGGGTGTTTTTAGCTGAAGGCTCATGACCTTTGAGGAAAGTCATGCAGTGAAATGCAGACCATGGCATAGACTGTGAAATGCATTCAGCCTCTGGCCCGATGGTTGCGCCTCCACAGCCAGCAGCACAGGAACACAGCAACATCTCTTCCTGCATAAAGAGGAGGAACACTTTGTTTGCTTTCATTACATTGGTTTTTTATACACCAGTGCCTTATAGAAGTTATCAGCATTGTAGGCAATCTAGAGCTTTTATGCTCTGTTTCTGTTACAATTCCCGCTTTTCTGAAAGCAGAAGTTATGAGAGCCTAATGACAATATTTTCAAGTGAAGTCTATTCACAAATAGGGTTTATAAGGCTAGATTGTGTGTAAGAAGATCTGAACATACATTTGGAATCCTGGGCCCAAATGTGTCAAACAAATTGGATCCAGGCTCACACTTCTGAAAGTTCAGCATTCAGACATCACAGGAAACTTGAGGCAAAGGTTGGAGTGGGACCCAGGACTGGCTTCCAAGGTTTTTCTGGCCCAAGATGAACATTCCTGTTTACTCAAGAGGGCATGCCATGTTAAGCTCCAAGTGTAAAGGAAAATTTGGTCAGCGCAAAATTACCAAGACTACTTTTGGCAATGATGCTGGATTAAAACACCAACTCTTCACAAGGAGATTTAATGAGTGCCAGTAGTCAAGGTGAGGCCTGTTTGAAACTTTTTTTAAAAGAATTTTATTTAGTCAAGCCAAAGCATTTTCATCAAGAAGATAGAGAACTTTTTGAATAAGAAATGGAAACTCATTTTCTAATACCGGAAAAGGAATTATCCCTAATACTTGGTCACATGCATGATCTGCCAGAAGACAACATCTCCTTAGTCATAACCATACAAGTTTCTGACAACTCTTGCTTCCTGCAGAAGGTTTTGATTCTGGCCTATGGGGCACAGAGGCAGCCATGTACAAGCCAGGGATAGCTGGGAAAAATTCCTGGAAGTGAGCCTTCCTACCATGGGCTCAGCCTAACCAAACCCAGGCACAAGTGTGGTGAGAGCTGCTCCAAAATAGGACAATCTTGAAGAGAAATACTCCTGTGGCATTTTCAGAGTTTGAAAGGTTTTTTTAGCTCTGATAATAGTCTCTGTACTAGAAAGAACGTGAGGACAAATGTCTCCCAGTGTCATCCAGATAATGGGGTGATTGATTGTCTGCAACCAGCTCTGTTCTCTTACCAGCCTTCATAGGCTGGAGATCACTCAGCTTCATGAACCTGGGCTTGTACAGGGATTTTCCCATTCTCTTGGGCATAGGTCCTCCCAAACTCTGCCACAGAACTAGTTTTTGGTTTATTGCATGGATGGGCCTCTTGACATGACTGATTGTGAAGGAGGGGAGGCAGGTCTGCTTTGTTTGGGTTTTAGAAAAATGTATTTGCAGTAGATGATGTTTTGACCCCGTTGGCTTGGCATCTCCTGCAGCAGAGGAGAGCAGTACTTAAGCAATGTATGGAGCACTGAATAGAAAACACTATTGTTTCAAATTTTAAAAAAGTATATTGCAAAGGCTAATTGCATGATTTAACATTTGAAAACTTTGCATTCCTTCTCTGCTCTGGAGAGTAAAAGGGCCTATTATCATTTCCAGGCCAGATGTTTCAGTTTATTGAGCCTGTTTGATCCCTGCACCTGTCTAAGACCAGCAGTTGCTGGATTAGTGGAAGGAGCTGAATTAAAAAATCTGGACAACTGTTTCTGAACAAGTGAATGGTGTGAAAATGAACAGACTTTCAGTATAAAGGATTTACTGTTTGTGACACAAGGCAGTACACATCATTTATGGTGCAAAATGAGCATGTAGCCTTCATTCTGCATGTCCATGTGCTGGAATATACATTACAAAGTGACAATTACAGGAACTTCAGTGAGGGAAATAAGTCAAGGGAAGGAATCGAGGGAAGCAAGGGACATATTACACCATCCATCTGTGAGACAGCCGTTCAGTTACAAGGAATTATATATTATTTCTGGTGGATTATGCTGATTATAAAAAGAAGAATTTGGTTCCTGCCTCTGCAGCAAACATTACTGTGCATCCTGAAGGAAGCAATGGCTTTTCACTTGCCCCTTTCCTGTCTCTTTCCTTTGCTCCTTTCTCCCCTAAACATAACTGTCGGATACATTTTCTCTCTTACTGGGTTTTTTTCCTCTTTTGACTAAATGCACTGTGTTGTGTGCTTACAGAAGTTGTTTCATTTCTCAGGTCTATTCAATTAAGTTGCAAGTGTGGCCAGCCCTAGCAGGTCAGAGCCCAAGATCCTGCCTGTTTTGTAGCCCATCTCTGACATGCAAGATGAAGTGGATGACAGGCATTCTTTACAGCTTACAAACCCTCAAAACAAATACGTGTCAAATGCACATTCTGGGGAGCGAACTGCAAGAGGTGGCACCACAGAAAGCTGTTTCACAAACTTCCACTGATTTCTGCCAGGGAAGTTTAAATATTACTGGTTCAAATTATCCCAATTTACAGCTTATACAAAGTAGAGCCTAAAGAATGGGGGAGACAGGTGTGAAAGTGAGCTAAGTGAAGATAAATGATTTCCCCTGCTGTGTGAGATGTATCTTGGATAATTTCCCAGCCCCACCTATTAAGTCTGCCTCTTCAAAGTCAAGTGTGTATTCAAATACTCAGCCCAAAATTTTTCCCTTCTCTGCAAAGATCATGCCTAAAATTGATTGGGTTGAAGACCATGGACCTTACTTCTGATTTACAGGTAGATGCATAGCAAAATAAAATCACTCATTTGATATTAAACAGCTATGATAAGAGATAAAATGATATCTATGATAAGAGATGAAATCAAGCATCCTCTGTGAGAGTTCAGAGGTTTAACCACAACTTCCTTAACCCTCCAGCCTTTTCAATATCAATAGCATCTTCAGTGCTTTGCTTACCTGTAAGCACTGACCCTGGTTTTGTGCAAATAAACTGGCCTAAGTGACTATGACTTGAGCAAAGACAGTTTTATTGTCCAAGTGCAAGGGTAGACTTGGTCCAGCTTCATCAGGTATCGTTCTTATGCCCAAAGAGAAGGCAGCTTGTGAGGTTGATTTGGATACTGGTATGACAGAGGCAAGCCTTACATCTTCCCAAAACTTTCCTGGATGTTATTGCAAAGGGACGGACCCAGTGCAGAGGCAGGTTGCTGAACATAGACCCTGATGTGCTGATGGAAGACACTGTGTAGAGAAAACTTAGAAATCAGTTAGTTCCAGATTTCAAAACATATGTTTGTGTGCCCTCTCTGTCATTGCCATATTTTACTGATGTAGGTTCCTAAACTCCAGGACTTCCAGAGGACTAGTGCATAACAACCTGTAAAACTCTGACTTCTGGTCAATTATGATAATTAGGAAGCAAGAACAGCACATCCCAAAATGTTCTATGTTGATGCAGCTGGACAACTGCAGTTTAGTTCTACTTCTTGTTGTAATACTTCACACACAGGCAGGAAAAAGCTTAACATCAGACACATCATTTTCATATAAAGTCTTTGAGGAATAAGGAAAAAATACTGATTTTTCACTTACATAACAGGCAGTGGACCATATTTCTTACTTGTTAATGTGCTTATCAGCTAATTTTTTAATAGGAACATAATGAAGGGTTTTAGTTAAAATGGAGAAATTGCAATTTTTTGTGCAGCTTTTAGTTTGATTTTTTAATAATTAATTGTTCTTTTAAAGTCTTTTATTTATGCAAATATGCACACAAATATTTTTATATATATATATATGCATTCAGCTTTTCTGTTTGTTTAATCCTGTATTTAAAAGACGCCTTCTCTTTTCCTGTCTCTCTATTCTAATGAAAAAATATTTTACTGGGTAACCGATTTTACATTTCAGTGTTGTTTTCCATTGGTAAAATGTGACTCTCATTACAGACCTCTTAACAATCAAATTCTTTTTTTGTCATGATAGTCAAGGTAAAAGCACTACATGTCCAATTAAGATGTGGCTGCCTAAGATAAACTTGGGTTTAATTGTCCTAAAACTGGTTGATGTGTGTAAAAAGAATAGAACCACTGAAACCTGAGTGGTTTAAAAATAAAAAAGGTTTAAAATTAATTCCTTAAGTGTTCTGCGAACTTCACTTCTGTGTCTTGGTGTAGCAGTACCTTTGGAATATTGATTTGTAATGACCAAGCTGAGAGATTTTCTGTCACCAGGAGGCTACGTACAACTGTCCCAGTACAAGAGCTACAGTAAGCACTGAGCTAATCTGGTACTTCCACAGTCATTTCTGAGTTCCTCAAAACAATTTTCCAGCAATGTTCTCTGTTTCTGAACTCACCCAGAGTATATCACTGGCAGGAAAAATGCTTTTGTGTTTTGGCACCAGCTTGCAGACCTGACAGTGAGTTGGCATGTCTCTCAGACAGTTTAATTACTCCATTTACAACTTTAGCTGTTATCACTCTCAGGCAGTGCAGCCACTCTGAGCCTTGGGAAATGAAGGCACGTATTCCCTTTGTTGGATCAAGCCCTTGTCCTCTGTCCACTCTGTGAAGAAACTGCTGAATACCTGCAATGAGGATGCCTGCTAATAAAAATATTTGGAAATATGATAATGTCCCATTTTATTTATATGAGACCACAAGAAGTGGAAAGCTCCATGTGATGCAGAGGAGACATGGAAACTCATGGCTGAGTCCTGTTGGTTGAGGTGGCTGACAAGTGGTGTTTGCTGCTGAATCAGCTGATGTTGCCCCTACAAAGCACAAGATGCAGAAGGAAATAATGGTTCCCAACTACGGTTATGGACTTCTGAGATAAAAAGTGACTAGAACTTGGACATAGCAAGGCTTCCCAGGGTCCAGTTGGAGCTGGTCACTTCTTTGAAAAGGGCTACATAGGTCTGAAATTTTCACATACTCTGACAGAGGAGAGGGGGGTTTGGGGCTGTTTTGCATTGAAATAATATTCTTTGTCAATATGATCTTATTTTAACTCACTTAAGTAGTTACTTACAGATCTTTAGGGCACCGAGCCCTCTGAGGGATGGCTAAGTGACATGGTGCCTTTGAAGATACAGTGGCATCAATAGACAAAACATTAAACTCACCTGGCCTGTCTTGTGTGTCACCCAGCCCTGTTTTAGGCACCCAACCCCGGAGAAAATCCACTTTTGTTTTTCCATGGCTAATCCAGGCAGATGAGGATGGGGAGCTTTAGAAAAACCACTTCCCTTGTCTGAGAAGGCTTAAGGTGCCAATTTTGACATTCTACATATTCTTAAAATTCTTGTGCTGTCTGTGAATAAAAAAAAAAAAAAAAAAATTAAAAAACAAAAAAGGAAAAAGAAAACGAGAACAAACCCAAGGGACTGCACTGTGTGTGCTGAGCCTGAGCTACAGCCTGAAACTGTAAGCCAGAGACCTGTTTTGTCACTTTGCACTTGCAGTTCATTTTCACACTAATCCTTCCAGTGTAGGGCTGAGTAAGAAAAAAGTAAACAGGCTAATGTCAAAATCCTCCTTGTGTATAGGATTACTCAGTGGTAAGAAAATAGCTTGGATAGCTGGGATAGGGAAGAAGGGGACCCCCACCCAAAGGAGAAAGGGGATGGAGATACAAATTTTGGGGTACCAGATTCTTTGCCAGATGGTAGAGATGATTATAATAAAAGCAAAAATATCACAACTCTACCTCCTCCCAAGTCTATTTAAGCAATATACATCAGGAGTGAATATACATACACATCTCCTTCAGTGGCATATTCCATTTAGTCTGTAGCTTTTTCCAAAATTAATAAAATGACTGTTTTGACAAGCTGACCCACCAGTGCTTCAGGAAAGGATCTCTTGTAGCTCCTGTGCCTGCCAGCCTCAGAGAGCTCTCCAGCACCTTTGAGAATCTCAAAGCAGCACCAGGCAGTTACGATTAGGCAAACCCGCCTCATCACAAATGCTTATGTCTTAGGTCAGAGTTGAGCTTTGACTACCCATAGAGTTGACAATTAATTCCTTCTTTTCTGAAGCAACTGAGTGTGAGGAATGACAAACTTCAAAGTCTTTACCACCAAATAATCATATCAAATTACAACCCTACTGTAAAACCATTCTTCACATGCTGATGTAAGTTTAATAATTAAAGAATCACAGCAAAGCTCAAACAGAACAAACAGAAATAGCTTCCACAATCAGAGTGCAAATTCTTTAACACTTCTGTTAATTAACTACATAATTGAATATGGAAATAATGGTCTCCCCTGGGCCACAGAAATACAGGGGCAGATAGTGACACAGTGGATGTTTTTTACCTAACTTATGTCACATTACCCATCGGGGAACTTCCATTGGTAAGTGGTTTTTTTTCACAGTCCATTAAATAATTTGTGTGTTTAGTAAAATGAGACTGAAATGCATATTACCACTATTTTATTAAGATTTTGGAATGCACTTTTGCTTTTAGATGAGTGAATTACAGATTTGCTGAGCTCTCTGAAGTAATCTGGCTAATCTGAAACTGAAACCACCTTTGAAATTTCTTGCTGATGTTGACTTAAGGAAGCCTGAGAAGAATCAAAATCACCACTTGTGGTGATGGAAGTAAAACCAATGCATGAAAATGCTACTTCACATTGGGTTGTGTGTAATCAGCAGTGTTTAATTTTTTCAAAATGCATCTTAAACCTGAAATTGTCAAAAGTACTGACACATAAAGGCCTAAAGTAAGGTCTTCTATAGTCAAAAGCTAGTTCTACAGTTCTGCTATTCCCTTGCATCTGAGGAGAGGAAACACAGAAAATAAATTGTGGCTGTTCTGCACCAAAGTTACTGCAAGGTAATGGGTAATTTACAAGGATGTTGATTAAAATTTCTGTGGGGCATAACTTAAGTTTAGTAGTCACTGGCAGATTAATTAACAGTGGGTAGTAACTCCCCTTCTAGCTGCTTGTAACTGATCCCAGCCTCTATTACTCTACATTTAAAGAAACTTCTAATAAATTATTCTATAAAATTTTCATAGATTAGAATAATTATTCACAGAATCAATCACAGAATCACAGAATGTGTAGGTTGGAAGAGACCTTCAAGATCATCAAGTCCAACCCAGCGCTAACACCTCAACTAGATCATTAATCATGTACAGATGATTAAGTGAAACAGGTGGACATAGACATTCACTGTGGGATGTTCCCACTCAGAGAAATTTAGCAGAATCAGTTTGGTGACCAAAATATGTATTTTAGATTAGAAGGAACAACAAGCAGTCATGGCTTTAAAAGAGCAGTTGCCATTAATTAAAAAGCAATGTAGAAACCACTTTTGACTTTCACTTGTTAAATGTTATCTAACATTTACCCACCACAAGCCAGAATCTTCCCTTCTAGCAAATGCTGGCTGTGGAAGAAAACTTAGGAGAAATGTTCTTCCTTTGAACAGAAATTCCATTATAGGAATACTGCTGTTCTAAGTGGCTTTGCTGTTGAAGCACATGCCACTGTACTTGAGAGTTTTAGATCTTTTAAAGCAGCAATGACAACAATAACTCCTTTTAAGTAAAAAATCTTCTTAAACATTTTAAACAGAAACTTTCAAAATAAGTTTGTGGCATCACTAAATGATGGAACTTTGCCTTTTAAACTTTAGCTTGGGGAATAAAACTACTTTTTTCCCTTCCTCTGGGATTATATTCACTTTACAATAGAGTACTCATCCTTCACTTACGTATCAGACTGAAGTAGGGAACCTATTCACTGATATGTGCTCTATTAGTTGTTAATACGTGGATGGGTTGTTGGAGCTTCATTTTTTTTGAAAACCCAACAGAATACCCACCTTCTATTTTCTTGCTAGCCCTTTATTTTGCTTTCTAGTTTGTCACAGAATGAGTAAAGTTTGAAGGCACCACAGTGAGTCATCTGGTCCAGGCTTCCTGCTCAAGCAGGGTCATCCCAGAGCACACAGGAGGTGCAAGGTACACAGCACAGGATGGTGCCTCACAGGTTCTGGAGAATCTCCAACGAGGGAAACTCCACAATCTCTTCCAGGGCTCAGTCACCTGCACATTAATGCAGTTCTGACTCATGTTCAGGTGGAACTTCCAATACATCAGTTTCTGTCCATTACCTCTTGTCCTGTTGCTTGGCAACACCCAGCAGAGCCAGGCTCCATCCTCTTGACACCCTGCTTTTAGATACTGATGGACATTGGTGAGGTCCCCTCTCAGTTTTCTCTTCTTGAGATTGAACAGGCCCAGCTCCCTCAGCCTTTCCTCATGCAAGAGATGCTCCAGTCCCTTAATCACCTTTGTAACCCTGTGCTGAACATGCTCCAGGAGCTCCATGATTCTCTTGCACTGAGGAGGACAGAAATGAAGACTGTACTCCAGTTGCACCCTCACTTGGCTCCAGTGGGATCCAGAGGGGCAGGATCACCTCTTTTTTGGGGCATAAGGGGTCTCTTGTGCATCACAGAGCTGAATTAGCAATGCCTGTGCTTCACCTTCTCCATCTTCAGCAAAGGTTTGCTAGAACTCTTGAGCCGGGCTTTCCCTTAGTCTGCACACTGTTTTATACTTCAAACTAAACACAAGAGAGATTAAGCACTAACAGATAAATGGTAATATTTTACATAACCCTTGCAAATGATAAAATTCTGCTTGAGAAAAAGACAAGTATATGTATTTCTTGGAACATGCACTTGTATCCTTGACAGATTTCCATCTTTGAAAATTTCTCCTACGGCTGTGTTTGTTACCTGATGTATGATTTGATAAGTTTTCATGTGCCTTCTATAAAAAGGGCAGTATTATCTCCCCTTGTTTTTTCCCCCTTGTTTTGATTAAGACTAGACACTCAAGACTGTTTTTGTCACTGAACCAGTGAATTAATTCTTCTTTTCCTAAATAATTCTTGAAAAATTATTATCAAGGATTTGTTACAGCTACTTTTGTTCATGTACATATTTTTTGAAAGTATTAGGAGACAAAAATAGGAACACACAGTTAAGATACTCCAGGTCTGAAAAATGGCAAGTATTATATTTCATGGCAAACACCACATTCTATTCAGGAGAATTAGTGTGTAAATGTGCCCTTAATACAGTTCACAGAAGCCCTTTCTCAGTATAATAAGGTGTGTATTTATGACAAAAACACTGTAGCAGAAATCAGAGTGATTTTAAGCCAAGGTAAAGGTACTTCTTAGACCGTAAATAGCTGTATTAGAAGATATATCACTATAGTTGTACTTTGATTCACTCTTTCCTTTGAGAAGAAATCCTATTCAGGTTTTAGTGTTTTGATATAGTCAGCCTCATTTGGAGGTATTCAGTGGTTTTTGTTTGAGAAACCATCTAACAGGCACTACTCAGCTCTTTATGAATAGAAACTCAATTTCTTAAGTATAATAGAGCTGTTCATTGGGTCTGTCCTTGTGTTGAAATTCAAAATATATGTTCATAAATAAAAAGTGACATTATTCAGTCCCATCCAAAAGCATAGAAAGCTAAACATTTCTTTATGAAGGTAAAATGAGGTGACATGTAACAAAAAGGAGAGGCTCTTTTGTAGCATAGTGTAGCTGGATACAACAAACAATGTGGAGGCTATAGTATAACAGCTCATCTAAGAGATACATTACAGACTGTGATGGCAGTCTTCTCTGGAGTATTCTTCATATGGTGCTGAGTATTTGAGCAAGGCTGTCGATCTCACAGCAGATAAACAGTATTGTTTGTTCTGAAAAGAGTGAGTCAGACTGAAGAATGATTTGTAAATCTGGTCAGTATATTTTTATGTTTTTAAGTAAGGATAATTCTGAACAAGTTGCTTGCAAAGGTGGTCTTGGTCAGCCTAAGGAGTTTTTCACTCTTTTCAGAGAAAGATTATTTTCTAGGGCAACAAATGTTTACCAGAGTACAATAAAAAAATCTTTTTCTCTAGGTCCTTTGGTTTCAGTGAAAGTGAGCATAATTGCAAAACTGGGTTAATTATAAAATTGCTGTGGAGAGTAAGATGCCACAGATTTTTTTTCTGAGGAGAAGGTTCAATGTTTTGGGTTTAGAAACAAAATCACAGTCACAGAAAACCGGGGGAAATGCCAGTCTGCTTCTTGTTGTCACCTTTCTCCTGGTGTCTGAGATTCCCTGTCTGTTTTTCTCACAATGGCCTAAAGTGTCACCATGGGGCTTCACCTAGGGCCCACAGAGATTTCAGGGTGTTCTGGACCCCAAGGCTCCCTGCACCAATAACCTGCATCCATGGGACCATCCATCCCTTGGACAGCCTCTGCGTGGTAGGATGGATGTTTCACCAGAGCGCAAGAGTGGGGAAACATTTCCTAACACAAGATGAACTGGGGGAAGGGCCGGTCTGCTGGGACATGAAGGAACAGCAGCAGATCATTACCAGGGCCCATTCAAAGTCCCCTTTTATCTCTCTGAATGGGATACACTGAGGAGGTGCAAGGTACATAGAATCACCATAGAATGGTTTGGTTTGGAAAGGACCTTAAAGATCATTTAGTTCCAACCCCCTATCATGGACAGGGACACCTTCCACTGGACTGGGTTGCTCAAAGCCCTGTCCAACCTGGCCTGGAATACTGCCAGGGATGAGGAAGTCACAACCTATCTGGGCAATCTGTTCTGGTCCCTCACCACCTTCACAATGAAGAATTTCTTTCCAATACCTAATCTAAACCTACCTCTTTCAGATTGAAGCCATTTGCCCTTGCCCTATCACTACACAGCCCTGTAAAAAGATAACGAGATGTGTGTGGTTTTATGCAAAGCATGCTTCTAAGAATTCTGCTCAAACCTCAGCAACCAACAATGTCATAAACCTGAGGATGGAGCTTCAAGAAGCCTTTTCCATATTAAAATACACTGCAGAAACTTTAGGCCAGCAAGGTTTAGGCATTTAATTGCTCAGTGGGGCTTACACCCTGAACTCCTGCTCACTGGGTGTGTTGGGTTCTCAACAAACTGGCAGCTGCATTTGAAGATCCCTGTCTGATCCCTGTCTGAAGTTCTGAATAGAAGTGTTCCTGAGAGGTGACAAAAGTTGAATTCACAAAAACTTTTAGAAAAATGACTTTGGCGTTTAATTGTAAGATTTTTCTCACTAAATTCAATATGATAATTGTTTAATTTGCTGTCTTAACTAAAGCATAACATGTTTTTAAAGTTACATCCATTATTCTGTATTTCAAAAGATCAATTTAGTAAGTAAAAGGAAGATATTTCGTTACTCTTTTCCTTTACCTCCTTTTAATTGTCTTTTTTTTTTCTTTGCTGTCTTGTGACAGAGACCTGGTTTGCTCATTTGTTCAGTTCTCACAGTGCAACTTGAGCTGTGTTCAGTGTTATGTTTCTTCCTTCCTGCACCAAGAAACCTCTATCATGCCCAATTTACACTCTTTGCTTTCACTGCACATTGTGTCAGCATTCCAGGCTGCAGTTAGTGGTGATGAAATAAGATAGAAATGCCTGAAATCCACTGGTGATCCTGCCTGAAACACAGGACCTGACAACTTCTCTGCTACTTGTTCTGTGCAAGTTCAACTTGCTTGTACTCTTTGCTCAAATGTAAAGGTTGGATTTTTTAAAATACCAGAGAAATCCAAAATGATTTAAAACCTGGAAAAGTTCTCTTAATTTGGTTTAACAATTTATAAAGCTTCTTTGACAAATGACCACAGCTTTTTCCCTTCCATTGGTGTAATATTACCAAGGTGTACAATTGAGTCCAATTGCCTCGCAGGACAAGCTTGATTTAAAAAAAAAAAAAAAAAAAAAAAAAAAAAAAAAAAAAAAAAAAGATGGCTAAATCAATATGAAAATAAGTAGTTAAGTAGTCAAAATTTAGGGTTGAGTGAGATCTTTCCCCAAAGCTGTATTCCAGCCTTTCATGGAACTTGCTAGGTATCAATTGCAACCTGTTTTGCTAAAAAATAGGATTTCTGTAAGAAAACCCTGCCTAGTCAGTGTATGTGGCTCTTTGCATGCTACTGTCCATTTCAAAAACATCTGAATGATGAACAGAGGTTGCCATGATATTGGGCTCTTCTCTTAAGAAAGTTCCATGAAATTGTACTCCTAAATCTTGAGAAAGTTACCAGATAAATGTAGGAATCACACCAACATTAGTACTTTCCCTGAAGGCAAATGCTGCAATTTGAACATAAAATCAACCATATTACGAGGCAGCAGAAAATCCATGCAAGGCAGCCACAGAAAACCTCTCTGCAGGGCTTCTGCTGCTCATGGGATTATCCACTTAAACTCCTGTTCCTCCTCTACTCCTGATGGTGAGGTTGGGCTTGCCATCTCCTCCAGCCTCTACCCCCACTGCAGGTTGGTTTTTAACAAATTCTTTCCCTTCCTCTCCCCCAGCTCCTGGGACTCACAGAGGGGTTCCTTGGCTGCAGGTATGAATGCACAGGTGATCAGAGAGCAAGGGAAGGCTCAATAACCTATGGATTGATGCTTCCCAATCATGTCTGTTGGCACTACCTAGTCTATGGTATCATTCTAATTAATTTATTTCATTATTGTGAGAGCCCTCCTTTAATTTCTACTCCCTGCCTTACTGAAATGTATCATCCATTAGCCAGTGCAAGTGTAAGGTTCTTCCCCTTAAAAGCATGGTTTCAAACCCAGAAACTGCCCTGTGCTGGTTGCGATATTGTTTGGAGCAGGGCTCTGCTGCAGCAAATCAGGATTTCAGCTTGCTTGCTGCCAGCTGACCACTCCCAAGGGAGCAAACATGGAGATCAGGCAGATAGATAATCAGTGCTTGCTTTAGCAGGGTCTTTGGATGCCACAGGGGTGTGGAGAGGAGGGTGGGTGTTCTCCTGCAGAGCGTGATGCCGGTGGAAGTCTACAAGGCAGGATCTCAGTGACAGGACTTCCTCCTCTGATGGGAAATGAGATAATAGTGAAATTCTAACTAGAGGGCCTCTTCTCAAAAGTAAGATTTAATGGCCTCAGGATGATTGTGTATCTATCTAATGGATTTAGCCTGTGGCAGGAAAAGAGGGAAAAAGAAAAGTGTTAGGAAATCCAGGACTGATGTTAAAGCTACTATGAAGCAAATCTCAGCAAAATAAATGAGTACAGGTTCATTCTCTCCAAAAACATTCAGGGAAAACAATAGAATTGGAAATCAATTTATGTTTAGCTCATTAACAAAACAACTAGAAAACCCACTTATTTCAGGAAGAACTGAATAAAAACCAGGACTAGGGCTTTCATTTTTGCTTGCCCTTTGAGTATTTTCTCAAGACAGTACTAAATTACAGATAAGCACTGAGTATGTAATGGCTAACAAACAGCACATAGTTCAGGCACGTGAAATGTGTGCCTTGTCACAATATTGATGTGCTTTATAAAGGAATTTCAGACACTGCCTGTGCAACAGTGTAAACATGACCATTAACCAGAGTGAAGAGGACAGGACAAGTATGGCAGGCACGAACAGACAGATCATCCACATGCCTGAAAAATAATACACCTTTCCAGCATTGAAAAACATCAGTTGTGTAAACAGAAAAGTTGAGATAAGTGGACAGAAAACAAAGGAAATATGACCAGTGGCATTTGCTAGCTGTAAGTTTGGATCTCTGCACTTTGGGGTAGTTGGTAGCATTGTCATATCTTGTGAGGCACTTTGTTATCATCTGCATGCAGTCTTCATGAACTGTATTTATTTTCACTGATTCTTAAATATGCATTAAGGTACCCAGGCTCTAAGAAAGAGAGATGTGAGGCACATGCTAAAGCGGACTCATGTGTATTTGCACTGACTCCAACGCAATCCCCTCTTTTTTCCACTTCAGTGGCTGAACAATCGGTCCCAGATGGGACAGATCCCATGCAAATCCTCTTCCTCATCTCAAGTCTTGACCAGCCCACACTGAAGATGCTGTGGATGATGGGCTCCTGTGCTGTCTTGTGTAGGTTGGAGTAAGGTGTTTGTTTACATGCCTCCCAAAACTGGGAACAGGAAAGAGGGAAATGCAAAGAAATATGTATGAATCTTACAGACGTGAGCAGTTCTTTCCTCTCTCCTCTTCAAGACCTGCTCAGACCACAGCACAGAGCAGTTTCAGGTGAGCACGCTTTTGGAGACTGGCCTTCCAGATCCATTCTAGGCAAATGGAGAACAACTTAGAACAATATTATTAGCTCAAGAACCCATACCACAAGATTGTAGCTCACATGCTGCAGAAAACCAAAGGCCAAACCTGCCAGGAGGTGCTGATCTCACACTTTCCCCTCGGTTCATCCCTCCCCCCTCTTTCAGTTTCTCAGAGGCTTCAAATAATGGTTCTGTCATTACTGCAGGTTAGTGAGCAGTTCCCCTTCTCCTCTTCCCATTAGGGTCTTTCAAGCCCTATTATCGAGGTGTCTAATCTTCCTGCCCTTTGTTGAGCATTGCAAGCCTTGTTGCAGCTGTTCTGTATGAGTTTAATGTAACTCACTACATAGATGTGTGGATGAGACTCTCCAAATGCTTGTGTTCTGCTTAGATGTTATCATGAAAACATAGCAGCCTTGACCTTTCACATAACTTAGCCAGCCATGAATGGTGGCAAGCCCTGTCCCCCAGCCACATAAATTTCATGCCTGTTCATCAGCTGCTGTTAAGCAGAAGAGCATTTTATCTCCCTTACTTTTGACATCTTAATTTGGTTGCAGGGCTTTCCTAGAAGCTGTTCTTTGTATATTTTCATCCACAGCTTTTGCCTGCTGGAAGGTATTAGACAACAAAGTACTGCCTGGACACTTTCATTTGTGGAACATGAGCTAATTAGCACTTTTAATGGGTTTAATGGATTGCACCAGAGTCTTATAGAAACAATGCTTCTTATCTAGCTAACAATAATTGGGAATACAAATGAGTAGATCCCATTCTTTCTTGTAATTGCATTAAATCAGCTGATGTCTGAGCTGGAGCAGTACCAATGTGAATCCATCCATGAAAGCTGCCACACCTTCCACTTTATTTTGTCTCTGTGTTCATATATATTTGTATTTGTTTCAGTGAGACTACCCTCATGTGCTGTTTCTACTAGTGTGCAGTTCCCATTTCATTTTGGTACCATTTACTGTTCGTAATGAGATCCTACGAGATGACACAGCTTTATGATGAAGAGCTACCTTCTATTTCTTAATCCCTTGTTATGTAGTGTTACATGTATTAGATGGTTTACATATTAGATGTTAATTAAAGGGGAGCAGATGGAATCTGTCAGCATCAGAAAGGCTGTGTGTTCAAGTTTGTGAGCCAGCAAAAGCAATCCATTGGTTTGTCAGGAAGCAGCCCGCTGAATAAAACTGTCTTGTGTGAATGGACAATCAGAACTGCAATTTCTTTGACATTTAACTGCTATGTGATGGATTAATAATAAAGCACTTATAAAGTAGTTAAGGAAAACAGACTTGCTGAGCAGCAGCTGCTGCTTATGTAAGTATATCCTTGATGAAAAAATAGCTTTGATGCCGAACATGAAGTATTGTGCAAAAATGCAGCACTTTTGCTTTCATTCACTACCCTCCTCCCACCTTCCTGCAAACAGATTTATTTCTGTGTAGTAAAAAAGCATCTGTGCAATATTTTTCCTACTGCTTGTGCTTCAAAATTTCTCTGCATCTCTCACGGGCAAATGAACCTCTCAATTTTCTAAGTGTGGGGAGTAAATTGAAGGGTGGGCTCTGAAATTACGAATATACACAACTGCTTCTGGTGGGAAGATGGCAGAAGCTATGCTTCCAGGCTCAGCTTTTCACTCATTGAGTCCCATCTTTACTCAGAAACATCCTCAAGCATGGAAGCAGAGAATTTGGTCCCTGTGGGGATAATTGTCACTGGCCAGTGAGCTGCAATGTTATTAATTTTCTCTTTATGAATCCCTTCTTGCGATGCAAAAGGGATGCTCAGTGATGATCCTGCTGCTCAATGACAGTTGTGGTGGCACATGTAGTGAAACAAACATTTGGCCCCTTAAAAATTAGATCATGAATCAACATTTTTTTACAGAAAGCCCTAAGTAGTCTTCAGAGAATTCTGTGTGGGGATGAGCTGTGGAAAAAACAGAAGTAAATGAAAGTAATGACTAGGTGTGGGAAAGAAGGAAAGGAGAAGTAGAAGAAACTGTAATGGATAAATATCAACATTTGTGGGTATTTATAAAACTCCCAGTTTTGACTTTCAATATATCCTAGTGCTGTTTCTTCCCCCAGGTATGGAGCCTTGGTTCACCTAAATCATATTTTTATATCAGCCTAGGACTTGGCAGAGAGACATTAAGTGAATATGCAGTGTGAGAGAATGAAAGGAAGGAAAGGGGAAAGGAGACTGTCAACTGGGCAATAAGGCAAGCTTGTGTACAGGGCCCTTTGGTGGTTTCCACCTTTCCACATCCTCATGCGAAGCAGCAGTCTTCTGATGGTGGGATGCAGCTGTGGGAGCAAGTGTGTTTGCTAAATGCCTGGGGGAGAATGAGGTGAGCTCTCAGCTGCCATGACATTCTAGTGCATGACAGGGCTTCACCTCTCCAAAACAAAGAGGTGCAGAAACAGCAACACAGCTGGCAGCAGCTTAGAGAATGGCAGTCATGCCCAGTAAATGTGTTTATGTTGGTGGGACTCATGTCTCAGCTGGAGATAATTACTTATGAAATAAATGAAAAGATATTTTCTATGATCTGATGACATTGCAGAATTGTGCTATTCTACACTGTGAGAAATGCTTTTTTATGTTAAAAGGAAGGACCAGATCTTGATTCTTCTGAAAAATCCTTTTGAAAAAAGACTGTACCTTCTCAGGGCTGAGTGAGCAAGATTGTATGTAGGCAACTTTCATGGGGCCACATGCTATATATGTTAACTCCTGTTTTGCACTATGGTGGTGGCCAATCTTCCCATTAAACCAGGCACTGACAAACAGAATGGGTCCCTGGTTCAGAGTGAATTGGAGGTTTAAAATCAGTGTGGCATTTCATGCTGTATCAGATACCTGGGATAAATCTGAGTTATACTATCAGAAAATAGTTGCATTTATTGAAAAAATAGTGTGTCGTTAGTTTTTTTATGTTTAAGAAGACCAACATGCCAGAAAACATGCTGATTACATTTAACCATATTTTTGTAGCTTGTAGTATCTTAGTCTTGGTCATCTTGAGCATAATTACTTCTTGGTAGTTTTGAGTAGATGTTCATTGTTTTGCTTTCATTGTTTGCATTTATAATTACTATAAAATCATTTGTTTTTAAAATGGCACAACAGTCTCTCCTAAATCTTAATTTTTACTGGATCCCATTCATAATTATAGCATCTGTTTCTATATTAACCTGATGCCTGACATGGATTTATTTATTGTATATTTTTCAATGCCTTATATTTAGTTTTAATTAAGTGGCTACTGATATTTCAGATATTCCTTTAATTTCTGTGAATGAAAACTGTATATTTCTTTTTATAGCTGAAAGATTTTCTTTTCCTCCCTTCTTATAATGGTTGTAATTAAAAATATGTATATCAAACATTCATTTTTTAACTAGGAAAACATTTTATAAGCAATTATTTCTTTCATATCTGAGGAGTTGTATCTATTGATCACCCATTCCTCAAACAACTCATACTTAAAACTTATTTCCAGTTTTTGTTAGGAACCACTAAAAGCTTTTTGAAGATTCAAGTTTCAGGTATGTCAGTCTCTGCTGTAGTCTGTCCCCACCACACAGAAGAACATTAGAGCACAATATTCTCACCTTGCCAAAAGTCTTTATTTTTGAGTCAGTGATTTTTGGCCATCAGACAGAGGCCAAATACTGAATTTAGATGTAAGGGATGGTGTGGTAAGAAAACGATTTCCATCTTACATGTAATCACTTAAACCTAAATATCATAAAGTGCCCTGCATTTACAATGTCTTTGTGAGAGGTTGAAATGCCCTCTTGCAGTACACCTTTCTTCAGTTCTAACACACGAAATTAGTTTTTCTCTTAATTTCAACATTCAGGATGCTATCTGTGCTGTTGGTATCACTTTTCTTCTGTGAGTCTGTCCAGTTCACAGAGGGATTTTGTGCCAAGTATCCTTTAAGCTTCGGCGTGGTGCACGAGTGAGACACAGTAAAGCTGGGTGTCATATCGGGCAGATGAAGAACAGGAGAAGGTTACTGAGTGTGAGAAGGCTCACTGAGGAGGGTCTGTCCATTTGTAAGCTGCATGGTCATGGTTCTGAACCACACTGGCTGAAGATGGAGGAAGTTGTTCCACTGACTTGATCTCAGAACATGGACCCAGAGCAAGATCCGACACTGGCTAGAAGTTCCTCCTTGAAATATTTTACCTTAATTTCTTAGCAAGAGTCTCACATTAATTTTCATGTGCTGCACAGCTACATTAGAAAAATGTGTTTTCCTCCTGAGATTAATGTATAATGACATCTATCCAAAGAATGCTTAAGTATTCACACTTCAGAGAAACTGACCTTTAAGCCACACTTAGTGAAAGTAAGCTAAAATCAGTGCTGCATTCTTGTTGCCAAGGACACTTATAATAATCTTCTTAATTGTCCTTGACAATCTTATCATTAAAGATCTTGGCATTAATTAACTATATAATGCCTCTTGGTTGATAAAATCAGCCTTGCTGTCACAATAGGCATTGTATTTCCAGGCATTCTTTGCAGGACTGTATCTATAGCAGGGGTCTTTCGTGCTACTGATGTTGCCTGGATGACACACAAATATTTGGAGCACTTAATTGTCTGAGAAGTGAGCTGAATGAAGGCAGTGGTGTCACTGTAAAATATGTTTCAACTCAGTGTTTCTTAAGGGAGCTTTTATGCCAAGATTAGTATCAGTGTTTAATTGACAGCCTCTTCACTTAGTTAATTACTTGGGCTATTGTAGCAGAAAGAGAGAAATGGACAAAGGCATTTGTGATATGAATCACTAGCAATACAGAAACAAATATGTGAGTCCTGTGAAGACTTACAGGAAAAATACTGAGTCTCATCTTTCTCCTGCTGGAGTATGGTCTTCTTTCAGCATTTTCAAAGGAAAACCTGAATCATCACAACAGCATTGTTTGGTGGTTCAAAGGTGGCTGGGTTCCATGTTTTTATAATTCTCAGATGACTGTTAGGAAAGATTGCAAGTGGGAGGCTGAAAGTTCAACCCTCAATCAGGTTGAACACAAATCAGACAGAAATTGCAGGTAATTCCAAATCTGCTCACAGATCACAAAAAAATTTTTACCTTTTTTTTAGTATATGTTTTTTAAAAAATGGGCAGCCTAGAGTGTCAAGTGCGGCCTGTAAATCTCTCATACATTAATGCAGTGACTGTGGTTATGTTTAAAATGTGAGTGTGCACAAGGTCTTTCAAATGCAAATGTGGGAATAGAGCAGTCTTGTTGAGAATGCTTTCCAGAAGGCACAGTCAGTCAACTTGGTGTCTCAGCCTGACCTCTGGGGTGTGCATGCAGTTCCCACCTCCAGCTGTGTCCCCAGCAAGCACCAGCCAAAAGCACACAGCTGCTTAAGGAAAGCAGTTTCTACCATGGCCCTCTGTTAATTTTGCTGGGAACAGCAAAATTATCCTTCTGCCCAGATTTATCTTCCTGCCCATAAACAAAAGGAGACAACAAACTTTTCAGTTTTGGCAGGAGGATCTTCCAGGGCTCTGTGACTTCCTACTGATGACCATGGCAGAAATCTTTGGAGCTGCCAATGAAGATATCCCTGTCCTCCCCTCTAAGCAGAGCTATAGGAGCCAAGAGGCAAGACTAGAAATCCTCCTTATGTATCATGATTACAGTGTCTTTTTTTTTTTTTTTTTGTTCTGTGGTGTTACATAACCCATTTACTGCCCAGTTGTTGTCTATCAGCACAAGCACCCATAGGACTAAAGCATGACTATGAAACCACTTCTGTTTGTTAGTGCCACTGTCCCTCCACAGGGAACTATCAGGGTATGATGAAACTGATCTGGAACTCTGAAATCTCTATGCAATATCCTCAAAAGACTGGGGATCCAGGGCAGGCTCACCAAAGTAATAAAGATTTTTAATTAAGAATTCCAGCAATCCTATAATTCACACCAAAAACAATGATCACTTGCAATTTTAGAAGACCTTTGCACAAACGCCACTGCTGTGATCAGCAGTTCAACCCCATTAAAAGTTTCTGTTTCCAAGTACAGACTCATCAGCTGCCCATATCACTTTATAACAGGTACTCTGGGTGCAGTTTCACTAACAATTGACGCTGTGAGCCACTGATGAAGAAAGAATCCAGCTCACCTCCTCTCTTGTCCAGGTTATGTGTCCTCTCTCAGGTTCCTGATACCCAGCTGCTGCATGGCCAGGCTGAGCCACCTCTGCTGGCTGCTCTGGCTGAAAGCTGGCAGTGAAGAAGAGCAGAGGAGCTGATGGATGAAGTGTCCTGCTAGGGGAGAGCCAGCATCTACACTGCCTCAGCATATCGTGGATCCATGTATTTGTGATGTATGTGGTGTGTATGAAGGCAGCCAGAAGTTCACATAATTGTTCAGTTAGGAGAATTGTTAATTTTAGTGGAGGTCTTCTGACTCAATCTGCCAGACTGTATTTGTCTTTTAGTGCTTTTTTCCATCAAGCTTCCTTAGACACAGCTTTTAATATGGAAATCATATTGCTTCTCAAAAGGGGCAGACCTGTATTGCATACTGTCTCCCTTGGTGATCCTTCCAGAAACTTATTCTCCACTAAGGAAACTCGTAGCAAAGGGCAAAAGGTACTGGGAAAAGGGAGACTAATCCCCATTACTGCTGCCATTGGGTCTGAGTTGGATTGCAGACATCTGTGAATCTCTGAAATGCTCATGTCCCGTAAAGCATCAGGGCATGCAAATTTTCCATACAGAGGGCTCATCTTCTTTTTGCTTCTCTGATGGAATAATTCAGATTCACAGGTTTAAGTAAATGTTTTCTTATATGACTCTGGGTTTCCTTCATGTTTCCTTGCTTTTCCTTGTGATTGTCTTTCACCTTTTGCTAGCCCTTTTGCAGAACACATTTCACAAAACTTTGCATATTCTAAGGCAAAGAAAAAAGAATTACCAGAGTTTGGATTCTAGAGCACTCTCCTCCAGACTACCAAGAGAGGGCAAAAGGTAATTCAGGAGTCTACTCTCTCATTTCCGTTTTCCACATGGGAAATAAGAATGCTAGTGGCTGTGCTCAGGATAGCCCACAGCTGAACAGATGGGAAGACGTGGGTGCCAGTGAAAGTTAACAGTAGAGTAAAAAGATCACTCCAAGGCTTCTGTGTTTGGATCTGAACAAGGTCTGAACAGAGGTTCTGAAGGCCGCTGATGCTTGAACTCTGACTTACTGTAGACTGAAATATGTATTCCAGTTTATTCAGGGGCAGGGCTATATTTCATGGCTTTGGATACAGCTCACAAACTTCCATCACCCTCAACCCCTGCCAGATTTACAACCGAGGCCAGCTTCCTGTTATTTCAGGTCACTGTCATTTCATCTGCCTTTAGACACTATGTTTTCACAACTTTGAGGAATGAATGCTCCATTCACCATCTCAATAGCTACGTTTTCATCCTGACTGCTCATTTTGGAACTCATCATATGTATCATAAAAGTGTATCAAACAAAACATGTATCAAAGACTGGGCCTGTAAAGATGTACCTTTAAATGACCTGTAGGAGTAAGAACATCTCGTTCTGGATAGGTCATCCAGGTGGTTTGTGATATTGCAGTATGTAAACCACTGCTTTCCATGCCTTTCCTCATACTATTGTGTTAGTCTTGTAAAAGTTCAATGACTAAAAATCGAATTAAGTACTTTGAAATCACATGTGCCTAGGGAAGATATAAGGTTTGAAAGAATGAGGTGGAGATAATAATAAACTGATTTCTGGGACTTGTATTCAGGAAAACAAGTCACAATGAGGTCCAATTCTTAGCTACTTGTCTCTGTAGAGGCAGCCTCTGGTAGGGAAGAGTGGTGATTTTTGTCCAAAAACTTGATTTGGTAGCTAACTGCAGCTGGGTGTTGGTTTCCTTGATGCCCACTGACACAGGGAAACCCTTGTGTGAAACTATCTCATTGCTCTGTGAGTCAAACTATCCTAGGCCTTCTGCTTGTTCTCACTGTTAAGGTAAATGAAGTGAAGCTCTAGAAAGAAAACAACTTGTGACTCACAGAGAAAAGGTGACAGAATGATAAGTAGGGCACACTTGACTGCTGCTTTCACCAAAAAAATCTTTCCTTTACCTAGTTCTGCTACAAGCAGTAGCCCTCTCTGTGTCCTCTTCTCTAGTTCTCCATTCTCCTTCTTGCAGAAGTTCTGATGTTATTTTCTCTGGCAGGTTACTAGAACATTGAAGTAAGAACAACAACAAAAAAAATAACACAGGGGAAAGACAAGACTGGAAAAAATAATCTGTATGGAAAAGTGCATCTGTTAGTCTCTGGAACAGTCTTCACAGGCAGACTTTGCAAAAGGTTTATTTCAAACAGAACCAGTCACTGGTCAAGTGCAGCAATGGCCAGAAGAAGATAAATACTTTTAAGACATTTTGTTTTTATCTTGTCTAGCCCTGCTTATAGGCAGTACCGCCTGAGGCAGTTGCAATGGCAATCACCATTACATTGATACCACTTGGATCTCAAAGTTAGTTTCCCATAAGACTAGTCACTTGGAATTTTATTTTTGGCTTGCTGGCTGTCATTTTAACAAAGCAACACTGATATGTGCTTAGAATTTTTTTTTTTCTGAAGCCATAAAATCAAGACTTTTTATGTATAAATGGTTTAATGTGATTAAACCTCCAAAAGAGTACTGGGATTATCTTCTCTGTAATATTTAAATGCTCTTTTTTTGGGGCATTTAAATAATGCCACATTTTAAATCATATCCAACACCCTTCCATAAAATGCTGAAGACATTAGGTTAAATTATCAATCTTACCAGGTGAAGCATGCATAACATCCTTATTTTAGTTTTAGATTTTGTGCGTCATAATATTATTGAACAGTTTGATGCATGACAGATCTTTGGGTAGTGACTGCTGCAAGATGAGACCTGGCTACAATAATAAATGCTTAAAATATTTGGGATTAAAAAGTTAAACAATAATTTATTATTGGTACATTGAAAGTCACAGCAGATACCCACAAGGCAAGTCTCATAGGAAAAGCAGTTTAGGTGTAAGTACCAATATAAAGTGGCATACAAGTCTGGGACACAGATGGGCGAGCAGGAATTGACAAAGTGTTTAAAACTGCAGTTTTCATTCAATTGACTTCTGGTATCTGAATGGTATGACTGGCCCTCTATGTAGGAGATCTCCTGAAGTCCAATGCACATGCTTGGCCCATGGTCAGTGCATATGTGCAATAGCAACAGCCCATCTGCAGTACAAATAAATGGTCTGCTATGCAGAGAGCCACAGCCTACAGAATTGGTGTGCCAGTCAAGGGGGATACTTTTCCAAAGTGCAAAGGACAGCAGAGCTTTCGGCTCACCCTGATGCTTTTAAAAGTCTTCCACAAACCCAGAGTCCTGGAGTATAGGTGTGTCTGCCAGGTCTTGTGTGGTTGCCTGCTCCTTCGCCTTTGCAACGAGCTAAGCTGTTGCAGGCCAGAAGAAGTTGGGATACCACCAAATGTGTCAGCATGCCGTTGGGCATGGTCTAATAAGCTCTGTTGAGAGGTAGCATGTGTTGCCTCAGTCTCAGCTTGGCACTAACAGGGGTATGTCTGCTGTCTTTTATCTGGCTGGCTTGGTTTTTGAGATGAATTATTCTCGGTGTCTGATTGTTTACACCTTGTAGGAGGATTTTTTTCCAGCACAAAACAACATTATCAATTATCTTCTAAGGTATAAGGTTGTCTCTCTCATTTTTAGGAAAATAAAGAAGTAATTTAGAAAACTCTTATGGGAAAAAGCTTTCCATTCACTCTGATGCTCTGCAGAACCTGTAGACCTCCCCATTTATCCCATGATACTTTCTATCAGGATGGAAGGTGCTCAGGCCTCAAACCTAGCAGCTTCAAACAGAACCCATACAAATTAACAGAGAACACTCACTATCTTGTGAAGGGTGAACATTTACAAAGGATTGCTGTGAGTGAATGTCATCTACTCCAAGGCGAGATGAAAGCTTGAACAATTGCCAAAGATGAGCCAAGCCAAGGGACATGACTTGGCTCTCCCTGCCAGAGTCTTGACAGGGCCAAGGGAACTTGCTGCACACATATGGCAAAGCATATAAATTAAATGGTTTTTGACAGTGGCCACCAGAAAGCAGTGTCAGACTCCTGTCACTGGGCTCTGCTCAGTGTCACAGGCTGCAGCCAGCAGCTCAGGGTCAAGGACACAAAGAGCTGGGCTACACCTGAACCCACCTGTGCATGCTGCTGGTCATGAGTTCCCTTTGGTATGGCAAGGAGGGAGAATGGAAAAAGCCTCCAGTTCTCAGTCCAGGCTTTTATTTTTCCAACTACTGGCATCTAACCGTGGAAGAAAACACCGTGGTTTTTTTCACTTGTTTTGTTTCCAGTGCAATTTTTTTGCAGTTTCCATGCAATGGAGCATGTGTGAAGGCAAGAAAAATGAGGTACCAATGCTGGCCAGTATGAAAAAGTAGTCACCAGCAGCACTGTTTAGTATTTCACATCACAAATCTGTTTGAATTGGATACAAGCCTAAATCCCATGGAACAGGAGGCATGATCTTCCTGGGATTAGTGCACACCCTGTAAATATATATCCTAACTTTTGGATTCTGTATCTTTAATGATACTTACATGAAAAAAAAATGGAAAAAGAGAAATATAAGTGATACTGCTAATTCAAAATTAATGGCAGCTGAATGTACCATAGTTTATCTCTAAGTTATGGCTAAGCATAAGATTTACAGTGCCAAAAATGCAGAGAGATTTTCCAGATATTTCCCACCAATGAAAGAAATGCCTGTAATGCCTGTTGGTGGAGTTGGCTTACACCACTTCAGTACCCATGTGCTGGAGATAAGGGTTTATGATACACCAGCCAACATATACATCAGAATACACTTCCTCTGCTGAATCACCTGCTACTTCTCCACAGCTTTTAGCTCATATTTTTTGATAAATAGATTAGGTGAAGGATGAATATGTGAAATAAAGCCATGCTATTTACTTCTGTGTGTATAAGATAAATGAGTGAAATGGCAAAATATTGCACAAACATTTTAATGCCAGTGTTAACAGACAATGTTGATAACTCTGTATAATGCAAAAGCAACACGTACTATAACACAGGTGTATGAAGAACAGACCTTATATATGTTATATGTGCAAAGAATAAAACTGATAGTAAAAGAATGTCTTTGCAACTGTGAACTTCCAGGCTTCCTGAAAGGGTAGGATCCATGCTCATACTGACACATGGGCAGCTGAGTCATGCACAGTTTGAGAGGGATATCCTAAAAGGGCAGTCAGCCTGCTGCAGGCTGGGCTAAACCTTGGGGACTGTTGGTTGGTTGAAAAAAGTCTGTTGGTTGAAAAGAGTGAGCATTTTTTACTGAAGCAGAAAGCTATGGCAAGTGATGCAGGCCTGAAAAATGACAGCAAGAACTAGTGTTCAAAAGACCCCACTGCATAATTTCATCAGCTCTCTTGTTAAAGCCTGGTATCTTTTTTACACCCACTTACCTTTTAAATTAACCTAATAACTTTATAGGTTGTCTTACAGTCTCACTAGTTTTCAGGAGATGTTGTTTCTTTAGACAAGGAATTTGGAAAATTTTGAAAACAAAAAGGAAAATTTGATCGTCCTAGATCATGTTAGTGTTTGATCTGAAGCTGAAGGTTCAACCTTTTCACATGAAACAAAACTGTCTAAATCAAGAGACACATCTCACCCTGAGTGGCCTAAAATAGGTCAGATGAATCACCCTCTGGAGAAAGGAGTACAGAATGCCTACAGAGGCTACATAATTAGGGCTTATGACTTTTGAAGTTAATGACATGGATCCTGTGCTGGAGAACTGCAGTTTGCAGTGTACTATGAAAAGGCTATGTACAAAACAGAATATTTTAAATGTCTCTTCATCATCCCATCAGAATCAGCTGAACACCCTGCTGGGGTTGGGTTGAAGCAGTACATGGGGATGTATGTCAAGGCTGTGCCACAATGTGTATGCACAATAAAGTGGAGTTAAGATTGTTCAGGCAATTTTGTTTTAATTGATAACATGAAGAAATTCGCTTACCTTGGATTTTCCCCAGTACTGTTTAGACTGCAGAAGAACTTAAATTTTCTTTTAATTAACTCCATCTTAGCTGGTGACCCATGAAATGGTGTGCAGGGTACAAATTAGTGTTATTAACATGCTCTGAAAAGCTGCTCTTGTCACCAACATTTCATGAAGGCACTGCAAAAGGAAAGGTCACCTCAGAGGAACGTTACACTTACAAAACACTTCCTTGATTAATCTACAAAATACTTTTTCCTTCAAGATTTTTCACACTGAATATATAGCTCAAAAAAACCTCTCTGGTTTCCCTCCTCCCACCCTTCAGTTCCAGGTAGAAAGCTCTCCCTAAACTGCTGGCAAAGTTGTCCTCAGATGTCCCATTTCCTACACAGATGATAATGTTCTTCTGGAAGTGGCAGCCAGCCCCAGTTGTTGAAACATTGTGAGGATTGAATGTACAGATGAAGAGTTACTTCAAGTGATGAAGTGCCAATCAGTAGTCCAAATACAGGATTACTTCTAGCCCCTTTTCTTTGAGAACTACTTCATTTATTACCACATGGTCTTAAACACTAGTGGGATTTTCCTCTCAGCGGCATCAGTTAGGTAGACCAAATTCAGGATTGATAGTTTTGTAAGCTGAAAACAGTGGTGAAGCCTGAAGGGGTCAGTGGTAGCAGTAGCTGCATGATAAAGATCCACAATCATTAAGGCATTACACAGAAAAAACAGTCTGTAATTAAGTCTTCATTGCCAGATAAAAAGGAAAGGAAAGCCCAAAATCTGGTATTTCCCTTTCTCAGGTTCCTTCTGTGACCCTCTGATTCCTCTGTCTTTTCTGACTTACAGCACAAAGAGGAAAGTAATTTTGGGGAACTTGAAAATCCTTCATACAAGTAAAATTCTTAGAAACATTTACAAATACTGCATATGACTATTCATCTTGGGGTTTGTTTTTTTTTTTTGATATGCAACACTATGTTATTCACCACATTTGGAATAAAATAAAATTGGAAGATAGTGTGTTTAGAAAGTTAGTGTAAAGATGGGCTGTGTAGCACCTAAAACAGACACAGGGTTTTTTTCCTATATCATACCAATCCTTAACAAGACCTTAAGGCTCTGTGGTCAAGGAAAAAAGTGATCTAAGAGCAGATCAAGATTTATTTTGCCTCTTTTTTCATGGAAAAAAAAAAAAAAATGAAACATGTCCACTGAGGTCTCAGCCCTGGGAGCTTGTTTCTTCCCAGAATTGGGCCTTTTGCAATGGCCAATATATTTTCAAAAAATTACAATTCTGTAGCACCAAAGTTTTGACACAAAGATTTGTTTAGGAAAAACAGCACTTCAATAACAATTTCTGTGTGAAAGAGGAGTGCCCAAACATCACAGTTGTGCAGAATAAAAAGCTTAATTATCAGGCTTAATTATAGGTGGCCTCCTCCCCTCCTCCACAGCTATCCCTCACAGGTAGCAGTGAATCGTTTGCAATCCAGGAGGCCCTGAGGGCAAATGGGAATCTGGGCCTAGCGGGCTGAAGGACACAAGGATGGAGAGGGAGGCTCTGCTGCTGCACAGGGATGCTCAGTGCCAAGAGCCATGTGGGGTGGTTGTTAGAGGACAAGAGGAGTGTCCTTCTGCAGGGAGAGATGGAGCAAGCAGGGCAGCTGGGAGGTGGTAGGGCTCCGAGTGGGGGGAGATGAAAGGAGGAGAAACTGAACACAAGTATGCACGCCTCCAGGTCTCCAAAGGCTAAAGCTGTTAAACTTTGGAACCACACTAGCTCCAGGAAATAGCTGAAGTTCACATCCTATCCTCACAGTCTGCATTTAGCTGCACATTTACTCTTCAGTTTATTTTTAATTTTATGGCCAGTCCACATGCCACTTGTTGGCCTATGCTCCTGGCCCTGCCATATTACTTGAGAATTTCAAAGAATACTTTTCTTTTTCTTTCTGGGAGTACGGAGCTAATGACATTCATAAACTTGCACATTCTCCAACTTTCCTTAACTGTTTATGGCAATTTTTTCACATTTCTATAGTAACTTTTATTTCAGGCATACTCAAGAAGACAATGTAAAGAAAGTTGTTAAGAAGTTAATTAAGGTTATTAAATTATAATAACTCAGAAATTTTATTAACTGAAATTAATTAATTCATTAATTAAATGAAATTTGTTACTTTATTGAAAAAATTAAGTGCTTTAAATCATAATAAACCTAGGAACAGAGGAAATAAATCCTCAAATCCCAGCACTTCCTAAAACTGGGAACCTCAATTGGCACATCTGAATCCTGCACAGAGTGGGATCTGGTCTGAGGAGGCCAGCACTGAGTCTTTACCATCTCCCCCTGCAGGAGCAGATGGAGGAAAAGGATGGAGAAAAATGTGTCCAAGATCTCCAGCCTTTCATCATTGCACTGCAGAAGGAAGGAGGAGCAAAGGGAAACCCATCAGGGGATGTTCCCTTAGGTTTTCTTGACCCATTATGGGACCAGAGGAGAAAATCCATCACCCAAGGGAACATCTGTAGCAGATGGATTTTCCCCACAAACACCGGAAGAATCTGAAAACCCACAGTAGCTGCAATGATGGCAGCTTTGACATAATATTCATCTTGGCTGAGGTCAGGAACACACTTCTCTGAATGTGGAACATTCACAGGGAGTTAGTCATATAAACCCAGACAGCAGAGCCAGCCCAGCACGGAAGATTTTACTGTGTATCAGGGTTGGAGCTATGGTGAACTCATAGCACTTTGAAAAGAAAATGTGCTTAGAGCATCTCAGTACTCACATACTGCTCAAAGCCTTCACACAGTTGTCAGAGGCTTTTCTTTTAACTACGCTTTGTTTGCAAGAACAGTTTTAAATTGATAAGTCACATTTTTGTTGGGGAGAAAATTTTGTCATAGTTGGATGGGGTTTCAGAGGAAATTTTCAAATAAATATCCTAGTTCAACTGGTTAAAGAATCCTGTATTATATATATAGGAAACTCATGTATTCACTTCTGCTGTTAGGGATAGCACCTCTCACCAAATTCCTGCAAACAGTGCCCTTGTTCATGTAAAATCAGCAGTGACAATTTCTGCTGGATTTTGTTAAGTTCCTAAGTACGCGGTAGAAACCTGGCAGACACTGGGAAAAAAAATGAAGGTTTAACTGGCACCACAATGGTGTTAAAATGGGGATTAGTATTAGCATGTGCTTTGAATTCAGAGTAATAGAAGTAAAACCAGACGCGTTTTGTTTGGCATGTATTTCATGTCCCAGTGAAACTGGCATACCACCATTTGATCAGGCACGAAGCCATCCCAACAGATGGTCCCCAGCAGCAGCAGCCAAAAGACCATGTATGAACATCAAATGTGTTTGAGAAGGGCAGGACTCCAGCCTGCCAATGTCAAAATTGTTTTCCATTCCCAGCTTCCGTGCCGATGGCTAGTGGTGCTACGCAGCTCCTCCGCTGCACTGGGGACAAATCCAGCATCGTGGGGAGCATTTGTGGTCAGGAGCATTTCCAGACCCTTTGTGCCCACCTTCATCTGGCTTCTTGCAGCAGGCCCGCATCGTAATCAATTTAAAAACGCTCCTGGACCCCAAATGCAAAGGACCCTGGACCCATTTGTGTTTAAATAAAAAGATGGACAAAGACAGGCTTCTGCTGCATAATATTCTCATGGCCTTGGTTCATAAGGGCACCAAGAGTGCTCTCAGAATGGGTGCACCAGGGAGGCAGACACATTTCTTTAAGGGCCAAATGAAACGAGCTCAGACAAATATTTTCTGTGCCAGTCCCAGCCACTACATGTTGTAAGGAGACATTTTTTTCAATTTGCAACCAAATGGCTGCTGAGCAAATGTGTTGATCGTGTTCCTGGGCTGTAGCCTACATAAGCTGTGACTTTGGTTTGCACAGGTTTAGTTAATTCACTGTGGATCTGAATGAGCCCCAGCTCTTCCCTGTCCTAGTGATCACATCTTTATAGACAGCAATACCTTTCAGGCCCTGTTGAGCCCTCTGCTTTCCTCTGTCATACTTGTGCAGGGATGTTCCTTCATTCCCAATAAAGACTGGAACACTGAGATTACAGCCAAAATCTCTGCTTTTCCCTCCCATTTCTAATCTTACTCCAAAACAGAAGGTGTTTATACTGCCAGGCCAAACACTCCCCTCTCACGCCATGGCAGGAGAAAGGAGGGGGCAAGTGAGTTTAAAAGCTCAGAAGAACACCTGTAACAGCAGTTGGGCATGCTGCCCCCTGTGCCCAGCAGAGCCCAGGCTGGCTGGGGCATAGCCAGGAACAGGGAACAAGAGTGGTGGCAGGAGCTGCCTCCAGCCAGCTCCCCACGGCCACATCTCCTGTGGTGCTCTGTGCAAAGACAGGAGCACCCTGAGGCCACCAGGCTCTAAAGCTTGATCCCCACACAGCACACAGGTGACACTGGCTGTGAAGAGGGTTTTTCACCTCTTCTGCTTCATCTTATACGTGGTTTTCCACTCTGCAGGACATTTTAACCTTTTGAATTACAAAGTATCCCAAAGTTCCTTTGGAGTTCACAGAGCTGAGGATCAGCCTCGTTTTACACAGGTTCATGGCTTGATTGCCATCCACTGTATATCATAGTGTTGTCCATCAGGGAGCTTCCTGGAGCTTAACAAGCCAGACATGTAAGCTTCACAAGCATGCAAACATAGACATATGTATTCCAAATAACTTCTCTCATTGCTGAAGCGCAGCCATCCCGCCATGAATTGTGGCAATTTTTCAACAATGTGCAGCTGCATTACCAAACCGTGCAGGATAGGAAGCAAAGGATGCCTTATTTCAAGGAAACTAAGGACGAACCTGAGGTTGGCTGCACAGAATTAATCCCACGTGAATTTTTCTCCTGACCAGGTTAAATACTTGGCAAGTGGGAAGGAAAGGAGAACATTTTTCATTAATATTTGGGCTTTAATTTGCTTATATTTCAACCCTTTTGTGTGTATGAACCTTGAAAATACCTTGTGATTCAACATCAAATGCTTTTGTGCAATTGTCCTGCCAAGTGAAACTTGTTTGAGCTTCACTGATGTTCCAATACCAACAAGTTGATACAATCTGGCTAAACCTTAAATTTCCATTTGTTATGTTCCTTGAGTGTTTCCAATACTAAATAAAGTGTCAAAAATTATATGGATCCCTGACTATGTTGGAGTGCAGAAAGAGGGGTTACATGCACTGATTTGTATATTCAGTGAATACCGGAAGGTCATGAATCTGGCAAGGGTGAAAGAGATGGTGCCAAACTAACTCCAAATAGCTTTTCCAATAGCATCTCCCCCCGTAAGGCCTCAGGTAGAGCAGCTCTAGAAAATGCTGACACAGTCAATGTGATGGCACTTGCAGCAAAGACTTTCAGCACCACCTAATGAATTACAAATTTTTTTCCTGGCAACACCTGCAGGTTTGTGGGAATTCCTCAATCACAGATTGAGCAAGCCTAGAGTCTGGGGCAAAAGAGGAGCAGAATATGTGGTTTGATATTAATGCCTTTGCCTGCACCTTCTGAATGAAGCTCATCTAGGAATAAGTCAGAAACAGTTCACTTGCAGCAATTCTAGTTTTGTTCAGATGTGTTTGACGTTATAGGTACTTCAAGTTTTCTACAGGTTTGGTTCTGGATTTGCATCAAGCAGCAGATTCTTCGTAGGTCTGACATAAAGCCCTGCTTATCATGCTAACAAAATTTTAAATCATCTTTTTTTTACCCATTTAAGCTTATGCTGGAAAACAGGACAGAGGAATTTCAGAATTTTATCTTTCTGTTGGTGTTGGTGACACATAGACACATCCATACAAACTCTTAAAAGGACTGAAACAATGATGTCTCCAGTGGTATCTTTGCCACTTCATCTTGAGGGATTTTTTTTTCCTCTTGTCAAAGTTTACAACACTTTGCAATGAGATGTGTGCCTCATCATGTTTAAGGACTGATGCACAGCATCAGTTTCAGTTTAGATCTTTAACTGGGTCCTTAGCAGTTCAGTTCAAATACTTACTGGGCATATGCATGAGTTTCCCTTTTAAATTCCTCTTCCAGTGAGCAGAAGGGTGCTTTGCTTCCCTGAGAATCCTGAGGTTTTGCTAACGGGGGAGTTTTCAACCTTTCCAGAACTGTGCTGCCATCTCTCGATCAAATGTGAGGCATCCCTTAATGAAACCCTACTAGGACAAAGGCTAGCAACATTTTCCCTTCTCTTTCCAGAAAGGACAGTAGAACCAGAGAATCATTTATGTTGGAAAAAACTTTGATTGAGATCGAGTCCAACTCTGAACACAGCACCACCGGGTTCACCACTAAACCACTAAACTTGTTCTATTGCTTGTTACTTGGGAGAAGAGATCAACACTACCTCACTACAATCTCATTTCAGGTAGTTGCAGAGAGACATAAGGACACCCCAAGCCACTTTTTCTCCAGGGTAAATAATCCCAGCTCCCTGGGCCGCTCTGTGTAGGATTTGTGCTCTGCAAGGACCCCCATCCCTTTCCTCACACCTGCTCTGTTTGCCATGAGTGCTTGTGCAGAGGACACCCACGGGCACTGGCACTGGGGCTGGGTTCAAAGGAGGACCAGAGCTGCCAGGAGCTGCTCTTGAGAAGGGTTCTCCACAGTCTGCAAGCAGGCATAGGAGAGGCTGGGCAAAGGCCAATTCTTCGAATAGATGAAGATGAGTAACTTTTTCTGGATGTTAGTTTGACCTTCAGGTCTTTGCTGGGTCTCTTCCCCTCTCCTCACCTCTGTATTGAGAATTGACATCGTTCTCTCTTCCCTGAGGCTGCATGAGGCTGCACCAGCCTCCTGCCTTCCTGTCACTCGTGTCCCTCTTTTCTTTCTGTGAGGTGACTGCCTCGCTGCGTCCCTTTTAACCATGAAACCAAGGGTACTTCTGAGGTTTCCCCTGCCGCACAAACCCGAGGGTGGTCCCCTCGGGAAGACGGCAGACGTCGGCGTTCGGGGTCAACAGACGCTCCCCAGCAAGCGGGGTACGCCTCTCACCATGGGTTTAGAAACAGCGCTGCCGGCCGGGATCCGCACTCCGAACCTCCTCGAGAATGACGAGCTCCTCCCTCACCGCGCCCGCTCCGCACCGTGCCCGCCCCGTGCGCACACCTCGCACCGGGCCCATGTCTCCTTGCACACCGCATCCCGCACCCCGCACTCCTCATTGCACACCGCATCCCGCACTGCTCTGCACCCCGCTCGCCCCAAGCAGTGCGCCTGCCTCGCACTGGCCCCGCGCTCCGCACCGTGCGCTCACCGCACTCGCCCCGCGCTCCTCTCCGTGCCTGCGTTGCCCCCAGGCCGGCTCGGCCGCGCCCCGCCCCTCCCCTCCCCGTCCCCTACCCCCTCTCCGCTCTCTGCGAAGGCCGGCAGTGTTGTGCCGCGCCCGCCAGGGGGCACCCCAGGGCCGAGGCGGTGTCGCCTGCGACGTCAGCGCTCATTTACTTGCCCTTACTTTGATTCATTTTACTTTACTTTGTCGTAATTTTATTTTATTACTTATTTTTTTCTTTTGTTAAAGTGTTTTTTGTTTGTTTGTTTTTAATAATTCCCTTTTTTGTTTTACCCGAAGGCAATAAACCCTACACGTGGTGAGTCCAAGAGTGCCCTTGGCAGTGATGCTCTAAGGGTCACGCGTGCTGGCTGGAAAGGAACAAGTAGAGCTTTTGGTGCCCCGCTGAACATTTGTAATGTCAAAGGGTTTCCCTCTCAGATATTCAGAGACTCTTTTGTGTCCAAACTCAGGGTGGTATTTATTCTTTAGACCCTGCTCTACTAATTTATTCAGGTTTACTTATATATAAAAGTATATGGCTCAATAAGTGAACTGTTATTGAAAATGCTTTTTAGCAATAAGGCATGAATTTGCTGCTATGTTTCTTCTGACAGAGGAGTAAAGATTAAATGGTAGCACACCGCCTCTCTTACAGTATGATTTCTGTCACTAAAGTAATGGCAAGTGGAATAAGAGACAGGTGGTGGTATCTATAAACTCTGTTAATGGCCCCATCAACATATGTTTAATGTATTTTAAACTATACTTCACATCCTACTGTTGCCAGTACATTTCCTCTGGCACCTCTTCTCAACAAAGAAATTTGGAGAGGAAAGGAAACATTAATAAATCCAAAGTGTTTAATTTGAAAGCAGATATAAAGCTTAACACTCTCATAAGAAGGTTTATTTGACAAGAGATCAGCTCATTACAGACCTCAATAATTTTGTTGCTAGCATTAGTGAAAAGCTTTGACAAAGCAAAGGCTTTTTAGATATAGTTATGGCCTTTCTGCTGTGTTTGGTGTTTGATCATGTCATGCAACAGCATCACCTTCTAATGGATTACAAAAGTCGACCAGTCATGAGACAACCCTGGGTAAATGTTTGTTGGAAGGAAAAAAGGTCAGTCTATAACAACAGGATTCCTCCTGTTTAGTTCTTTAACATGTATCTTCCTCTTTGTACTGCACAGATAGATTTCAGGCTTCAGGCACTGCCATTTCACCTCCAGACTTTCAGAGGGCAAGCTTTGGGTGGTGACAACTTGTCTTTCTCCTCCTCCTCCTTGTCCCTGTGGCCCAGGTGCTGCCAGACCAGCAGGGCTGTAATCGCCAGCAGCGTCGCCAAGCGCTTTGAGAGCATCGATAGCAGCAATGACAAACCCTTGTGCCAGCACTTTGTATCCAAAGACTTGCCAACCAATTTGGAGGGAAATCAGCTGTCTTCAAAGTGCAGAGATCCCCCAAAGATGGAAATCTGTGGGAGTAGTCTCCTGTGAGTGTGTGAAGTCAAGACTCCGGTCATTAGGACTGAATTCTGCCTGCTTTACTCATGAAATTCCTACTGAAACCAGCATTTAATGTGGCATATCTTGATTGTGCATTGTGTGAAACAGCTACCATTGGACAGCCTGGTTTAGTAGCACTGTTAAGATCCATCACCAGACACACTTTCTCCCAAAGAGCTGTGTTTCTTGAAACACATCATAACTGTGATGTTGGCACACTTTTCCTGGGGCTGTGCTTGTCTAACAGTGATGACAGCAAAACTTCCCAGCCGAACTGCTGTATTCACAGCATGCCTCTGATTACCCATAACTAAGGTGAAATCATTCAAAATTGCCTATTTTCCTGTGCCCTCCTCAGGATACAAGCCCCTTTCCAAAAAGTGGATATTTGGTGTGATACTGGAACAAAGAAACAGTGTCAGATGTAACATGCCAGTGCAAGAGAGAAGAGGAGCTCTTGGGTGCCAAACCCCAGCTGGACTTTTCCTATCCCAACTCCTGTGTATTTTTATCTATGGAGTCTACATAATGTACACCTGTAGGAATCAGGTCCTCACAGAAGACAGACACCATCCTTAGCTCCTGTTGGGGTTCAGGAAGAGACAGAGGAGATGTTTTCATTTCATAGCTTTTCCCTTAAGGGATCTGTTCAGGAAAGAGTGCCCAAGGTGTACTTAATCTCCTGACAGAGAATAGTCCTGCTCCCAGAACTGGGCACAGAGCATCAGTCACTGTGGTTCTGGGTGAGACCAGTCACTAAAGAGCAACTGGCTTAAATACAGAATTATTCTGAGAGCAGTCATGGCAACTGTGTCCAACACGCACCACGGGGAGAGGCTGAGATCAGATACAAACTCATGTGTTCTGCTCCAAGCTAAGATTTTTAAAAAAATCTTTAAAACGAGGCTGTGACCATGTCTTATTTATTTGGATTGATTTCCTCATTACAAGTACCTGCTTAGGGTAGAAAAAGGAGGCAAGCCTGAGAATTAAAGAAATTACTATACATTCTTGAGTCCTCTACAATACATTTCAAAGTGCTATTTGCTACTATAGCTAATAACAAAACCATTTGTTATCATATTCTAGGAAAAATACAAGTATATTCTATTCACATATAAAAATAATTCAAGAGGCTTTTTGTGTTGTCAGTGCTATGCCATTCTTGCTATGATTTCCACCAGAACATTAGCTTATGGGGTTTTTTTCTGTTATTAAAGAGGATTGTTTCCACTCTAATGAAATGAAGCACTTCAACATGCACTTAGTCTTAATTGAAAGTCAATGAATCTACTCATATATGTAAAGTTAACTTACTAAAAGCTGGACTGGAATATACAGCAACCTGAAGGAATGTTTCCTCTTTCCTCTTAATCTTTAAAGAGGATCTTCCCTTGGATACAGCAGTGTGTCCTTTCCCCTCATTTTAGCTAGTGCAACTCTCTGACCCAAATGCTGTTACTCCTGATGAGCCCCGGAGAAACAAATCAGCCACTAGAAACTCTTATTTTACTTTGCAGCTATGATCCCAAACACCCAAAGGTAGACTTCATCTCTCAAACCCTGCAATAAAAAATTATAAAGGGGGATCCCACTTATGAGATCTCCTCCGTGTTGTAGTGTCACTTTTGGAGCCCATTTTCCTTCTTGCTTTACTTTTTGCTCAGGGGTCAGTGACAGGAAAAAGTGTTGCAGATGATCTCCCACTTGTCTGTTTTGGCTTTTACATTCACAGTCCATATCTCCTGTCACCAGCCTGCCCAGTCCCTGATTTACCCACCCAGACAGAGAGAGGGGTGAGCAGTGCCTCGCAGTGCTTCACGTGCAGCGGGGGTGGGGGACACCTCAGGCTGTGTCCTGATGGAGGCAGATGGGACTAAATTTTAGCATATTGCTAACAAAGTAGAGCCAGACTTCCTCTGACTCTCCCAGCTCCATGTTTGACTGGGTGTTTTTAAGGGACACAGGCCAACAGAAGGAGAGTTTGTCGCTGTTAAAGAATATTCAGCATATGTACACATTGGGCTAAGACCAGCACCAAGGCTCTCAGCTGCAAGAGTACAGCTTAGTGAGATTTCCCTACAACTAGCTCTATAAAGCTGCTGCTTTCCCTGCATGTGAAAGATCATCTGGGCTATTTGAGATCATCACCAGTTTTTCTTTCCCTGTGCCTTCCCATGCCTTGTTATTTTTTTCTATAAAATCCAGCATATAAAATACTTATTTCACTGAATTTTATTTTCAGTTTTTATTTTAATTTATGTATAAATACCTCTACCTGTTCATCTTTTTAACCTCTGTATCCATTCCTGACAAAATGGTAATAATTCTCACAGGTACCCTTGAAATATTAGACTTTACATACAACCCTGCTGAGCCTCTCCGTGCAGTACAGTGTTGCAGTTTATACCCCTCAGGTTGTTTGTGGGTCTCTCAGAGCTGCCCATTGATACTAAGGCAGAGATGGTTAACAAATACAGGCTGAGAAAATCAGTTGATCTTCCGTTTGCTGAAGGCCTGATGGAGAGCTGTACTGCAGTAGCTAATGCAAAGTTCTGGTTAAATATTGTCCTACCGTTTGCACTATGCCGTCTGTTGTTTTTACACTAGGGGCTTAGCAGAGGTTGGAGGCAGTATTGACTTTGTAATTAAACTATTTTAACTTCAGGATTTTGTAATCACCGTACTTAAACCATCTGTTATGGTACATGGGCAATTTTCCCACCCCCCACCCCACCCCTCCTCTCTGGGCACAAAACGCCATCATGCTCTTAATTGCAAAGCCCCCCTCAGGATGAGGATAGAAGGGGAAAATGAGGATAATTTCTTTCTTCTGAGACAACTCGCAAAAGTGCACAGAATTTGAGCTCCTCGAGAGAGGAGGTGCACGTAGGACTTCCACTCCTGGCTCCTCCTGTCCCAGGAGCAAAACAGAGGGCCTCAGAGTGGGCACCTCCCTTTTCTGACTGACTGCTCAGCCCTCGCCACAAACTTCCATGAGGAGAAGTAAGAAAAGGGGATGGAGCCCCAGGTCAGCCAGGGAAGATCCTGGCAAGAGAGCCAGGGGATGTAGGATGTAGTCAGGGATGGAGCACAACACCATCCACAGGAGTTGCTCCTGTGGAGAACCACTGAGCTCTTCCTGCTTAGGGAAAGAAAATAGAAGAAAAAGTTAAGGCAGAAGAGGGAGAAGCAGATTTAGAGAAGCCATTTGTGTCTGTTGGCCTACCTGACTATATCCCCTGCTGACCAGGAAATCCAACACCTTGTAGCTGAAGTTCTCAATGCTTGCATAGTATAATTTTCCACAAATCCCTCAGGATTTGCCTACCCCTGCAAGTAGCATTAATTAGTATGGAGTAAGCCATAGCAAAATTTTCCAGAGGTAAAATGATCTGGCATTCTCATCAAAATGAGCATCAGTGCTTGACAACCCTGAATTCTGGGCCTTCACCAGGGTAACAAAGTCATTGCAGAGATGATCTTAGTTGAAATAGTTATGACAGTAGTTTTAATATTACTATTGGGCTATCTTTCTCTGCCTTGGTAAGACAATTTCCTTCCTCCCAGCTGTATGGAATTATTTTGTTTTGTTTCCATGAGTTGTTTTGGTCTGCAGTTTCAACAGATCTAAGTGATGCTGAATGTGTGCCGAAGTAGAGCTTTTGCTGGATTCCTGGTTCCTGCTTTGCTGCTCTGAATTTAAATCACTAGGTCAGGCATTTTTGTGCACCCCTTGGTTAAATATGTATTTTAGTTTTGTTTAATCTTGCCCCAGTTTTGTGTGTTCACCTGCATTCTGTTACTGGCAGTCAACTTGGCAGAGTTCTTTTAACCAACATGTGAAAGAGACAAATGCACTCTCATATCTTGTCACATAAACCTGAGTTACTGAAAAAAGAAGGGAGAGAGAACTGGCAGGGAATCTTCCCAGTTGTATTCATCAAAATTCACTTTTTTTTTTTTTNNNGTTCTATTTTGCCAAGGAATAATTTTCTTTCAGGGCAGATCAAAGTGCTAAATCATACAGCAAATGTTCAATATACCTGAATCTCTGATCCAAATGTTCTCTCACATATCATGTCCATCACACAGGTTGCATAGACCTGTGCTTTGATATCAGCCTGATTTTGTTTGGCACTATAGCCTTTTTGAAGCTCTTTTTGAGGGACAGTAGAGCTTGAGAGAGGCAGGTTTTTGATGTTTAAGTAGCATCAGCACTCCAGGACTCCTGAAGCTGATAGAGGGCTGTCCACCCTTTGGTGGGTCTCAAACTGCCTGTCCCATTGACTCACTTCATGAACCTCTCACAGGGGAATTACTAATTCACCATAATTCCTGAAGGCTGAACGAAAACTGGTCAATGCAGCGTGATTGTAGGTAGCTGAGAAACTCCATTCAATTCAACCCCATCTGACAGCAGTAACCATAGTTATCAATTACACTGGGTTTCACCATCTTCAGTCCCATTCTAGCTATTTCTTTTCCTAAACCAGGACCCTTATGTCAAGCTCTAGCTGTGGAAAGGTGTAGCATTTGACCCGGTGCTGCTGTAGGCCAGTGACACAAAGTGAGAGCAGTGCCCACCCCCACCCATCCCCACTCTGTGAATTATGTTTTTATCTCCATGGCTCTCCAGCACACACTTTCCTGGTAAAGCCTTTTCATTAATGCCAGACAGCAGGAACTGCTGAGTGTGCAACAGTTCAGAAGAACTGTTTGCTTACTTGAGAAACAGAATGCAGGTGTGGAAGGCTTGCCTTACATTTAGAATTGTCAAGATGAAAGAACAGAGGATAAATGCGAGACCAGCAGTCTCAGGGAGGCTTTTACATGTTTTCATGTGTTTTTCTGCTTAGCACTGCAAGGGTGAAGATAAGTTTCTTTAAAGATAGGTAAGGTTTGCTATAGAAGCAAGATATCTATAAATTAGATGTCTGGATATTTTTAGAAGATATTTTCTATTACTTGCAGGATTAAGGACTGGATTCCTCATATGTATCAAAAGCTTTCTGCACCCATCAGTGTTAACAAAGCTGAACTCTAAATGCCACTCAAAAATGTCCAAGCACTTGGTAGCTTATCTCTCTGCTCACCCTCAGCTTACCCACAAGGACATGCAGCACACAGCCAGATGCTGATTAAACACATCTTTTCCACTGTACACTCTCTGAAACATCTGGTTTCATCCTAGAGGCTGTGTGATGTCCGGTTCAATCTGGCCTGCCATGTGACCAGCATTTCTTGGAGGTCAGAGTTATTTCTTACATTTGCACTGTTGCAGGGCTGCAGCCAGCCTGGCGCTGACCAAGTAGTCCAGGCAGGTGGACAAACATCTCACCCTGACATTGCAGATTCCAGTGAGACTTTCCAGGGTCACAGAAAGACACCCATGAAGGGACTTAAAACTTGTCATGTACTAACTAATGACAATTACATGACCTGTTGCCAACCAGACATCTCAGTCTCAGCTGAGGCATCAAAGATTCCCTCAGGATAAATGGAGAGGCTCACAGAAATCATGTGAGGACAATTCTAAAAATCTCTAAGACCAGCAAGAGCTAATGAAAGGAATTTCCTGAGCTCAAGCATTCCTTAGGGACAGCCACCTGCTAAACACTATTTTGCCTGCAGATACATGAGAAAGGGATAAAGTTCTAAGCCTAAATAGTACAGTTTTGCTTGCATCTGAGTCGTCCTCAGGGGCATATCACTTATCAGTGATAGATCATGTCTTGACTGCTGGTAGAAGTAGTATGAACCTCATTCCTAGCTCTTTGGATGGAGTAGGATATCTGGGAGGTTCCTCTTGAAAGATTGTGAAGGGATGAAGATCACATTGATGATTTAGAGTAGATGTGGATCCTGCAGTGGACAAAATGTTGCTTTTTTCATGATTTTTCTGCAAAGGGAACAGCTTGGCTAAAGGTTGAAGCCTGAGAATACTGTACAGGATTGACTGTACAGTCAGGAGATAAAGACTACTCTGCAAACGGAGGAGAAAACCAAGCTGACCATATAGATATGTTTTTGGTTTCCTCTGATAGCACCATTCTACTACATGTAAACTTTGGAGCAGGATCAGAGATCTAATTTTTTTTCCAAATGAGCAAACACCATGATCAGCTGGAATAGCTCAGTCTCAAACTTAATCTATGGCTTAGTTAGTACTTATTTATTTAAGTGATGTGTTATCTCCCCAGTACAATGGACTGAGTCCATTTCAGTTTCACCCTCAATATTTCACTCTTTCAAAAATTAATTTCCTAAGAATTTTCCACATATCTTTTACTTAGAATGAAATTCACTTTTCAATTCTAGGAGGAACTGAGCAGTAGGAAACTTTTTATATTCTCTTCAAAAATTCCTTAGACATTGCCCATACAATCAATCATACAATGACAGGTACTCTGGCAGTTTGAGAAAGAGAACTGTTACATCCAGGGCACTGAAAGTGTTTCATCAGATCTTTCTCAGGAGCCAGAAGCTGGGTAACTGCTATCTGAAGCTTTCCTGGAGAATGGCCATGTGACCTCTAAAATGCAAGTGCTCACCAAGAACTGAAAGTTGGAGACTGTCAGAAAATCACAGCTGCTGTGGAGTGGGTATGGAGGAGCAGAGATCCAGTAGGTCAGTCATTGGATGACACACCTACATGGGAAAAAATGTTTAGAGAAAAGGGAATGATGCTGTCAAAGGATTACATACATCTGGCCTAGTGTTTGAAGGCTGATCGTACTTTGAAGATGAAGCTTGGTAAAAGCCATAATAGAAGGACAGGAAGGCCTATTATTGTATTACACACAGTTGGTATTTTTACTGTAATGGAGACTTTCAAAATCATGTTGTTTTAGTTAAACTTAGAGTGATCTCTACATATTTTGATGCAAAACAGGTGACTAATCATTGAAGTCAGAACAAAGCTGAATTATATGGGAAAATTAAACTTGACAGAAGTCAAAAAGGCATATAGTACTCTAAATGTACAATTTCACTGTATGTCTCCTTTTACTGTAGCAACCAGGGCACAAGGGCAGTACGAACATGTGGTCCTTTATTTGATCAGGGATAATAATCAACTAAGCCAAAAGGAAGGGAAGTAGATTTTCCTAGTTCAGCTGCTAATATAATCTTTTACATGTTCCCAGTTGTGTAACCATTGCTCCTGTGCAACATTGTAACAAGTAGCCATTGTTAAATGGGAAAAACTGTGCAAATAGAAGAGAATCCAAATGTAGAGAAATGATATTTGATGTCACTCTCATTTATGCAATTGGCAAGATATTTCAGCTCCCAGCCCTGCTTTCCTCCTGTTTTGCCTGCTTATGCCTTCATTGGCATAAGGCCTCAGGTCCTTGTAAGAAGGGATTCTGCTGAGACTTGTAGTTGCTTCAAAAGTCTGGTGACCATGGAAGCAGCAGAGCTTGTGGTAGGATCTCCTGCTTGGTGATCTTTCACCATACCAGCAGTGTTGGTTACTTGAGGTCTAACCATTAGTGATCTTGCAGCATCTGTCTTGAGGCTACACATCCTACAGTCCTTCCATTAGAGATATCATTCTCATCTTACGCTGTGAAAGATGCATCTCCTTTCCATCAAATAAGTTTCAGCTAATGACTACTTAGGCATGCACTGATCCTGCATGCACAATTAGTGACCTAGTCCTAGATTTTATTTCAACTCTTATCTAGAACTAATAACTCTTATTAATGTCAATAATAACTATAAATCTTTTAAGGTCCTAAATCCATAATTAGTTCAGATTCATTGCTTAATGTTGGCCTGAACCCCAACCATAACTTCAGATTTCACAATGCCAGCCTCAGAAGTATGATTGACAATGAGATCACCCTCACATAAAACTCCAAATTAATCTCACTTTTTTTTTTTTTTTTTTCTAGATCTGTTTTTTTCCTAAATGGCTTATCTTCTTTCATTTCCAAATGTAAATTTCAAATCAGTTCTAAGTCTAGTCTTAAGACTACACCTTGAAGGACCATCTGGTCTGACAGTAAGCCTTGTGTAAGCTCAACAGCCCCAGTTAAACATGCAGAAACATGCAGAACATCTATAGTTCTGAGTATAATAGTAAGCTATATTGTTCTCTCTACATTCTGGGGTTTTTTTTTTCTAGAACTAAGCATAGTTTGTAGGTCCCTCCAAAAGGCAGAATTAAGTCAAGCTTGACGGCCATTTCTAAATCTCATGGTTTCAGCTTCATGTTGACCCAACCTCTGAAGTTAACCCTCATGCCAAAGATAAATCAGATTTAAGCTCCATCCTGAGTACATCACTAGGAAGAAAGCATCAAATGTTCAAGAATTGAACATATTAAGTTAAACACATCATGCAAACCTTTATGGCAAAAGCCATAAGCCAAGCTCAGGCATTATGCAGCCTCATCCAACACTGTAGCCTGAATCCAAGCCCATAAACCCAGTCATAGCTATTCCCCAATCCTACAGAATTCATAATAAAAACCCTAAATGTACAACCTGCTTCAGAGAGGTAGTTTAGCACAGCTTTACCAGCCCTTATTTTCAACAGTCCTAAGGCCCTTACCAACAAGCCCATCCTTGCCCAGGCTACATCCCATGGCTAATACCAATTTTAATTCAAACTTTAAAGTTAGGTTAATGATTCCAGTTAAACCATAGCCCAAAACTATTAATACATAAGCCTGTTACTTACAAGCTGGAGCATATAAATCCTAAAACTAATTCTAATCTATCCTCAGTTTTCAAAAGCAGGTTTGGCCTCCTGAATTATGCTGATCTAATTACTAGCAGGCAGCCTCAGTGCTTTTAAGTTTGGCTTGATGGCCAGTTTTTCTTTTAGCACAGTAATGTTGGTTGCTGTGGGATGCCCAGCCTGCAGCAGTAGATCTCTGTCCACAGATGGCATTAATGACCTGTATTGTTTCTTTAATGTCAAGTACCTGCTTTCCTAAAACTGATAACATCTCTGCAAGTTTTCTCCAAGTGCTCTGAAAATTGAGATTTTTTTTGTACCAGTGTTTCTTGCTCCATAAGCCTAAAGTCCACTCAGTCCTGACCCCATACTGAGGGGAAAAGCACTGTGCTGCATCATACAAAACATCTGTTCCTATCCCTGTGTATCTGTGATCTTCTAATAGACTGCACCAGGTATGAGATTCTGCTAAATGGCTCTGCTCTGAAGACTCCATTCCCCTCAGTGACCAACAATCACTTATATACAAGATAGAGACAGGATGCTCATCTGACCAGTGATTTGGCATGTGGTATGACAGAACAATACACAGGCTTACTTTTTACAAGTAATTTCACTGTGCTTTCACTACATGTTTAAAGGTAAAGGCCAAATTTCTCACTAATTTTGAGTTTGGAGCAATATTCCCATGGTCCTAATTACCTTCAGGGTCAAAGAACTGTATCTCTCTTCCAGCACAAATTCTGCACAGCTAGGCATGGACTCAAGGCACACAAGACAATTGGCTTTTCTCCAACATTGCTTCTTCTTGGTTGATATAATTTGCATTAAAATCACTTTTATTTTAGAAGTGAAAGAAAATTTGACTCGCTCACCCACCTTTGTTGCCTTTCCTAACACTAGTTCAGAGTAATTGATACTGACAAATAGATCAAAATGATTTAATTTTTCATGTTTCTTTCACAGAAAATAAAAGGCATTGTTTTTTCTTTTAGTCATGATTCATTTGACACTGTACTCAATAAGTACAATTTTAACACAGATTTCCAGGCATGTATATATTAAAACCATGTATTAATTCATCCACAGAAATGCAAGTGAACTAATACAAAACCACCAAATAGCAACTCCATTAATTCTTCATATAATTTACTGCAATAGTGTTACAACACAAAGATAAAAATCTTCCCATGGGCTATTCACAAAAGCTATGAGTTATTTCATTTTATACAGACAAAATGTACTAAATTTATCAAACCACTTACTTGATTGAACTAATGGATCATAAAATGGAAATTCCTCATTTAGTTTTGCTTGTTACAATTATGATGGGTTTGTTTTGTTCTGCAGCACTATGAAAGAATTCTCTTAACTGGCTATTTGAATATTAGAATATTTTTATTGCTCTTTGCTCTTGACAATGAGCTGCAATTTCCAACAGTGTGACACTTCATGCTACTTTGTGTTCTGCATCTTTCTGGAGAATCTGCACATTTAATGACATATGATCATATCTTATCTCAGATAATGTGCAGATACAGTAATTCATGGAATGGGGGGAAAACCCCAAAAAACCAAACAAACACCAGTGCAAAATAGTTCACATAACAACTAGAAAATTACTGGAAATGGTGTATATAAATCCCATATCCCATATGAAAAATTATGTACACAGAGTTCTTTTTATGTAGAGCCTAATGGACTGAGACCCTGTCTGCTAGTGATTGCCTTCTTTCTCTAAGTTCTACATATTCTGCTCACATACATTCAAAAATCTGGAAGTTTTGACCTTAAATTAATTATTTGTGCCATGTCATTTTTTAGCTGAGGGAGCCGAGGATTTCAGGATAGTGACATATCCCTTACTCTAATGGCATTTCCCTTACCTTTGTTCTCCCCATCCTAACTCCTTGGGACAGAAGGTGTCTCCTCTCCTGTCACTGACTTATAGAGGTGACCTGCATACATAGGGAGGAAACCTGAGTTTTATAGGACTAATTTTAGGACAAAATATATCCTAAACATTCATGAAGAAAGAACTCTTTTGCAGTACTTACATTCATTTGCTACAAAGCTTTGTCCAATAAACATTGAACAATCAGTGTTACCATTATATCTCATTGTGAATTTGTACAGAAACCAAAGCTTTCTTGCACCATTATGGTACTTTTGGTCACAGCATAAGTCTTCATCCTGAATTAGGAAGCAATTGAGCTGAAGTGCTCCAATTCTCAATTACTGAACTATGGTGTCTTTTTTTCTGCATGAAGTGTTTTATATCCAGAATTATTCATGACCTAGTCCAGTCAACACTTTTGATTGATTTTCTGCAGTCAAACTTCTCATAATAGAGAGACACTAAAGGAAGTTATACAAAATTAGAAAAAAAGCTTCATGCTGGCATCATTTTTCTCCACCAAAACCCACACTTTTCTTCAATTCCACAATATTCAGCATCTATTTAACAGACTTAATGGGAGTGGATTTAAATCCAAACCTGAATCTGGTGTTGGGACAGCCTGATTATAAAATAACACCTGCTATTTCAAGAATGCATAGCAAGAAGTTTCTTTTGTACGTGTGTTCTCTTATCTATCCTCTGTAACACCACTAGTGAATATTCTTGGCTTCTCCAGAAACATAAATAAATTTGTGTTTGTGCACAGATTATCATGGCACTTGTAAAACACTTTTTAAAATTAAAATAGCTATCTGAAAGGTTGCAATATTTTTTAATCATCTTTATTACTTTTGGTCTCAGTTTACACAGTTGCCCTAAATCAATGAAAGTTGATGAACGTATTTTTATGGATTTCCATCAGAAGAAACTTTGGGCTCATATAACATGTAGTTCTGAAATCTCATGACATTTAGTGGCATAGTATAATTTCCTTCAGTTATCTGGCTACAGTAGCCAGCTACTGCAGTTAGCTTACAATATTTGCATGTTTTGTTGGTTTTATTTTAAGAGGAAGTGAAATAAAATCTCCATAATATGTTTTATTTATTTCCTGAGGACTTTCACTTACACAAATAGGCACTAAACATTTGAAATTGACTTTCCAGAGCACAACAGTAAAAAACTTAAGAGTTTGGCTTAGTTTCATTTAAAACAGTAAAAACTGACCTTGTAAACATTTCCATAGGAGGTAGGATACATACATTTGACAATCTGTCAAATATGAGAAAGTAAACAGTTACTCTGTGGTCCTAATAAATAATGAGCAACACAGGCATTAAATAAACATTTTATATATATAAAAAACAAGATATAAGTGAAAGGCTAAAATAGCATTTTTAATAAATTAGGAATAGATGTAATAATTTCTTTACAACTTATTCTTATGTGCAAGCATCACTGGCTCTTTCTGCTTATCCGGAATTTCTGACTGAAAAGCTGTAATGGTGAGAACAATCCTGAGAGATTCACAAGCAGGACCCAATCTAAATATAGCTATATTTTGTGTGTGGAGGGCTGATAACATTGCTAAAATGGTTCCTTTAACACATATATGTAATACTTTTATCTTCCAACAACTTGGAACAGGATTATCATCATAGCCTTAATGTCTGGGGTTGGAAAGTAAGCTTAGGGTACAGACATGTCTCTCCCAGTTAGGTTCCTCCAGCAGCTGCTCCCATGAAGACAGTGTTGATTGGTGGTAAAGATGGCACCATATCTCTGCTTGGTGGGGCATGGAGCTCCAGATTTTCCTGGGAAGGGAACTGACCAGACGCTCCATACATACACTGTGAAGAAGATGCGGTTTGCAAGTTTGAAGCTGTGGGGAAAAAAGGTTACCATCATTGCAAGTTTTCAATTTATTGAATTTAACAGGAATGACAATCCAGTTTTGTTTGATGGAAACTCCTATCTACCAGGCACATAATCTGAAGGACAGAAGTGTCTGATCTTCTGTGCAAGATTAAAAGGTAAGCAGTAGGAAGATGTAATCTTGTGTAGAAATAAAGTGCCCTATTTTATACCTTACATGCAACCCTTTTTGGAATGTGAGACCAAACTCAGTTGCTAAGTGTTCAAGTCATATACGTAAACAAACCCTTTGGAATTGAGTATTTCTGCCTAAAATTCACTGTCAGTGGGAGCTTTGCCTAATACACACAGTTGTTGAAGCATAAGATGGGGGACCAGAGCACAGGAAGCATATACTGCGACACTCCTGACCAAGCATTCACTTGATCTTTTTGATGGTGAGGATCTCCAAGAGACCCTAGAAAAGCCCAGTCTATTATTAGTTTACTTAATAATTAGAAAGTGCTTCCTAATACACATCTTTATGCAACTCAGGCTAATCATTCCACTCCTCATAGACAATGGATCATGGACCTCCTTCTGGAAGCAAATTTATTAAACTCAGTTTTAAGGAAAACACATCTTATGATACATCTTAAGTACCGAGCTGTTTTATCTCTATGTTGCCTTTCATATATTGTTTATGTGAGCTACAATTTAATACTCAGCATCTGTTAGGATGCTAGAAAGTTCACAGCTGCTCCTCAGTTGTTGGCTATACTTACACATAGGGGTACGGCAGACAATTGAAGGTGAGGACTCTGTGTAGTATGAGCCTGTTTGTTTTCTTCTGCTGTCATCCAAGATATTCAGTGGGTCATGTATATCACTGTAGGATGGCAGTGGCCGAATGCTGCTGACACTGCTGATTACAGAAACATGTTGGTCCACCATTGTTCCAAGTCTGTGAGATTCTGAATAATTTATGCTGTTTCCATAATATCCTAATTGAAGATTAGAAAAAAAATGAATGAAATTACTGGGTAGTGGGTTGTGTTTGAACCTGTGATGACCTTGGAAAAACAGTACTTGTTACTAGATGAAGCCCACCCCAATAAGATTATTTATGTACACACACAGTCTAGGAAAATAAGTAGCATCTGTAAGGACTGAACCAAAAGAGAAGTGGTAACAAGGAAACCAAAAGATGGTAAAGATTTAGTCATGCCTTCAGAAATCAAACATAGCCTGCAACTGGATGATCTTAAGAGAGACCATGGGAAGTCCTATCAACAGTTCAGTGCTTCCTTCTGAAGCTTACAATCAAGAAAAGCATACATGGAAAGAAAATCTGCAGGGTAATATGCAGGGTACTCACTGCATAGACAAATCCATATAGAAGTAACATTTCCACTATGTTTTTCATCCAGAAGAGGGAGGTGTTTTGCTAACTATACCTCTGAAGCAGTAACTTTACATTTGAAGTATGAGAAATGGGAAGGACAAATCCCCAAACTATTGCTAATGCACATCTTTATACTTCTTTTCACCCTGTGACTAGAATGGCCCATTATGATTCAAGAGGTAAGCTATCTTGTATCCACTCTGTTTCACAGCAAATGTTTTGGGGGCTTTTCAAGAGATTGTTAAACCACAAGGTCATCCTAGTTTTGCTTCCTTTGTGCAAGATATGGTAATGATACCAAAGGAAGATTAGCATAGGGCAGCAGATGCACTTGAGGTCAACTGAGGATTCACCAGAAAATAAACCCTTAAGTAGCTTATTAAGCTGCTTTACAGTCTCTGTGTGTTATCAGAGAAGGGGAAAAAAGGAATGTATAAATAAAAGCTGAAATACATCTTCCAGAGAGAAAAAGCATTTTACTCCAGCAATGAAATCTTCCACAGAGAAAAAGCATTTTACTCCAGCAATGAAAGAGAAACAAAAGGAAAAAGAAAATATGTATTTATACCGTTGGAAGCATTTGCAGGATAAGCTGCTCCTGGGCATGTAGATACTGAGTTGTTCAAGAAATTGAAACTCCCAGTATTCAGAAACTGCATATTGTGTGTGTCCTGAGACATGCTGGAGGGACCATAGCTGGAAGGGGATCTGGCATTGTAGGGAGACACAGCACAACTGTTGCTGAAGTAGTCTCTGGAGAACTGCTGTTCACTCAAGGCATTGAATCGGCTGGGCTCTGCTCTGTGGTCGTAGACTCCTGAAGTGGGATGGGCCTGTGTCCTGAACATAGCCTGGTAATTGGAATTGTTTCCATAGTAATTCTGGTTAGTCTGTGACAAAGTCTGATAAAGTGGTTCTGAGTAGGAAGAGCACTGTGAATGTGTTGATAACATGGGACCTACACTGGGAGGTCTCACAGCCATTGGCCCCTGGTTGATCACACTTCCTCGGCTGACCATGGCTGGTGAAATAGGTGGAGTCATGAGGTGACCAGTGCTTTCTGACAGCTCCATTTGATCTGGAATAAATAAACATTAACCATGATTAGTGTCCATACCTGCTACTGCTGTTGAGACAAACCCTCTAATGAAGTGCAGATTACCATTTGAAACCTTTACAAAAGATGTGCGCTGGCCCCCACTTATGTAATTCACAGCTTTTATTTCATGGCTTCAGGCTATAAAGCTTCCCACTTTTATTCTTCATCTTCGAGGTCCCACATTCAGTGGGAATTTCCAACAGTTACAATCCTTATGTGCTCCAGGTTTACTGTTCATTCTCTCCCCACAAGAACCTCACCAAGCCAAGAGTTCTAAGATGGTTTTATCATTTTTCCAAGAGGAAAAAATTACTGGCAGGGTAATTACAATTGCTGACTTCTGTAAATCATCACAGAAGGTGAGCTCATGAGATGTTGTTTACTAGAGGTCTTCATAAATGCATGTGGTCATTGCTCCTCCTACAGCACACTTTACCATGAACTGAAAGACTAACAGGCAAATTAGGGAAGGAGAAGCTGCAAGAGTTGATACACACCTGTCAGCTGCATACTCTCCCCATCTCCTGTGGTGAAGGGGTTCAGATCAGAAGGTGCACTGCTGGGCTGGCCAGCTGACAAGTAGGTTTGCTCTCCTGGGCACTCGTTTTTGACTGAAGCGTCACTGGGCAGAGGGGCGGCTTTGTTGCGATTTGCTAGGAAGCAAGAGCTTGGTGATGCAGTGAAGGTGGCTTTGCTTGCATCTGGAAGGGTAAATGAAAACCCTTGTTGGCTGTTATATATCCTCACTGCACGTAAATTCTTTTTGCATCGTTTTCCCTGACCACAGATCTACATCACACAGTATCAGCTCCTTACTGAAGCCATCATTGTGAAGGTATGAATCAGATTCATTCACTTGAAGTAAATGTCAACCATGAAGTCAAGAAAAGTGCATTAAGAGTGAATCAGGATTGACATTTCATCCTAAAGAATTAACAATGGCAACTTTAGAATGCTTGAACTCTCCTTTTTATATTGATATCTGAAGAAAAGGATTTGTTATACTCAAGAGTTCTTTAGCTTTTTGCAGACTATTGATGAAGTCAGTTTTGCTGTTCTTCAGAGGAAACCATGATTTTACCTTATGGCTTCAAGTACTTCACCTAAACATACAAGGATAAGGCAACTGTCACACAGGCCAAGTTTTTCTGCTGGAGGCTGAATTGAAAGAAATGCAGCATCCAGTGACAGACAAATTCTATGCTAACTTCTTGCAGCAAAGTGCACATTTAGAGTAACAACAACCAAAAAGTTAAGTATTGACTGCCACTGCTAATGCTAATTAAAAAAAAAAAAAAATTCTACAAGTTTTTGAAGTTTCACTGGATTTTTAAGGATTAATTTAGACTAGAACTTGATCCTAACCAATTTTCATTCTTTTCATAAGCAAAGGACCTGGAACATATAATTTTAAACTAACTTTAAAGAAGCCTGCTAGATGGAAAATGTTTCAGATACTGTTTTCAAATAATTTTATTTCTCTTCCATATTGTAATACTTCAGCCATATCCAAACTTGTGTTCCAATGTTGAAGGGATATTTGCACTGTGGTAACATTTAATAGATTTCTAGTTCAAGCTGTAATTACATATTTAAGCTTTGAGGGAAAACTGGATTAGGAATTCCTGCCCTTTCTGCTACTTATACCTCTTTTCACACTTCAGTTCGTGGCCCTCCAGATGTACCTATAAGACTTTGCTGCATCCAAGATAATTTCAGTGATCCTTAGCATTAACATGCCAAGAAAATGTTATGAAGTGAGCTGTGGCAAGAAGATGGGAACGAATTGCTGAGTGAATAGTCACAAACTTTTCAGGTGAATTTGACAATGCTGCACATAACCACACCTTCAGGATAACACAGTAAACTTGCTTCTGCTTAAACAAATACAACAATTTTGAAACATACCAGAGTACATGCAAAAGAACCAAGCTCTAGTTACCTAAATTCTTCATATATTTGTCCAGTAGATTCTGGAGTTCTTGTTCTTTGTCATTGTTGAACTGTGTCTCCATGGCAAGCAGGATGTACTCATCTAGTAACATGCGGATCAAATGAAAAGAACCTTTTGGAGGAGAAAGAGAGAGAGTAGCTGAGTTATCTTTGTGACCATCTCTCACCACTCCACAAGAAGCCCGTGAAACAAACAAATAATTGTGGACTTTAAATGACCTGGCAAGACCAACAAGGAATAGTGCCTAACTTCTAGCTCTAATCTCTCTTTGCACTGGCCCACCTAGCTCAATTGTTTACTGTCCTGCAGGCTATTTGACCACTAATTACATCAAAGAAAAATACTGATGAAAGTGAGACATGCTTTATACTTGAAGAGAGCACACAGTGGAACTAGATAAGGCTGAAGTCTGCTAGAATGCCTCTGCTCTATTTTTGTTTGCCTTGTGCTAAATAACCAGAGAAAAACTGGTAAAGTCTTTGACCTTATTTCAAGGATACATCACATTAAAAAATGTATGTGTACCTACAGTCAATTCAAATACCCTCTAAATTTTAGGTAACAATGTACTTGTGGCTAAACATATGAAATTACATACTGAAGTTTGTTTCATTTGTTCTGTCATCTTCTCTCTTATATAAGGCTCTTTCTGAGTGTTCCCAAAAATGTAAACAACCCTAAAGATGCATGTGTGAGCCTTAATTTTTAAAAGCCATAAACACTGTATTGATCATCTGCTGATTCCAGAATTAAGTGCGTTCTGACTGCCAAATTCCTTTTGCTTTTATTAAAACATACCATGCACAATAACTTATACACAAGTATTTTTTTACAAAACTGATCCACAGGTAAAACCAATAATTCAAATAATTTGCCTCTTATACTGAGATATGCAGTTATTGCCATGTTAAAACCAAGCAAGCTTCTAGCAGTTAAATGTCAAATCAGTATCAAAGCAGCAATTCAAAAGAAAAATACCTTTTAAAAACCAACATGACACAAGTCACCAGCAAAATATTGCTAGCTTTTACTGTGAAATATTAGTTTGAAAAATACATCACACAGTGTTGTGGCTTTGATCAAAGAATTTTTAGGTTAGGATGGGTTCCTCAGCACAGGAAATGGTGGAAAGCTGGTAAGTGCTTAACATATATGTACAAAATATGAGTGTTTTTACAAAGCTCAGGTACCAAAACTTGATGCGTTGTTTAGAGTTAGGTTATGCATCACTCGAGCACCGAAAAAGCTCCATTTCAGAAGGAAGTCCTGAGCTCTCTTCTTTAAAGACCTCCCATTTTGCTTGCTTGCCTGAAAGAGAACAGTAAAATACTGTTAAGTATGCTCACTTGCTTTCTGCTAACAGGAGAGAAGAACTGAATATCCTTGAGAGTTCAAGAAGTCCTTGACTCAGGCTGACGTGGCAGAGTGAATCAAGCTGCCTGATTCAAACTATCTCCCTGCTGTGTGACCTAACTTGGTAAAACAGAGCAGCTTCCCCTCTTTCCAGTGCAATCACAGAATGTTGTCTGTCAATGTTGGAGGAAGCAAACTGCTTACTGCTTGGGCCCTAAACTAGTCCATATTCTAGTATTAAAGGTGCCAAGTTGTTGTACAGCTATACAGTGGAGGGAAGGAGGGGGGGAAGGAAGGGGGAGAAGGAAGGGGGAGAAGGAAGGAAGGAAGGAAGGAAGGAAGGAANGCACTGTTATTCCACAAAGACAGGTAATAGAAATTAGATCTTTGTACTCTAATTTAATCTGTATAATATTGGTCAGAATTTCTCTTACAGCATGGTATGTTACTATCATGATGATTAAAGTGATGCTTTTAATACTGCTCATTTCATACAGTCACTTTGCTCTGGCAATGATTTATTCAAGTGGCAACATATGCCCTGTTACTTCCTCAAACAGCAAGCAGA